>JAIGNY010003992.1:137500-320000 GCA_020152595.1 Chiridota heheva | reverse complement strand
ATGCATAGATCGTGATTCAGAATTATAGGTCCCTATGACCAGATGACCTTTCATCACTGAGGTATCACGGTGCGGCAGAAATGGATCAGAAATCCCCATTTGCTTGCCACCCTATTCAAGGCCCAAAGTACAACTACGGGCCCCAAATGATTAAAAACACAACAGAATCTCGCAAAAAGTTTGAGAGAAATCAATAAATCAGTCTCTGACAATTAAGGATCGCAATGTCAACTGGTAAAAGGGTGTCGACAAGAATAGGGTGGCTCACACACGCTTGCAATAATCCTGGCTGTACAAATTAAGAGAACACGGATAGGCATAAGTAAAACTTTTTCAGGAATATTAAGTGCACCTGATGTTGTTTTTATGGTAAAACCTATAACAATTTAAATATTGTGTATACACGCGAAGTACGTAACATTCACAACTTGATTCCTTTATTAGGCTGTTGGGCGGTGTAACTTTCGTCAACTATTCAATGAAAAAAAATCAGAATGTATATCGTTGAAAAGGAATAATTTTTTGATATTTCATAGGGTAATTTTTCCATTTGATTGCGAGCACTGTTCCTTTCATAAAAGGAGACCTTTTAAACTTAATAGAGTAGCGGAATTCCCCCAGTTCCGCCGCCTCTGATTACACCTGAAACCAGCAAGATTATTTAATACATAAGACTAAAATTTCTGAATGAATATGATCAAACATAATCTAATAAGAATCGTGTAGCACTTCTACAGCGTTTCGATTTTCAAATCTTGATATGCATTTTGTGTTTTCTGCAACACGAACGCTATGGGCCGACTAACTGAGAGGACAGACGAGCCAGGGCATACCGACACAGGTTCAGTAAGGACAGACAAGCCAGGGCATACCGACACAGGTTCAGCAAAATTGGTGGGCAGAACCAATTTTGGCAATTGCGCTTCTGCCCATCGGTCGAAGTGATAAGGTGCCTATTTGAGCATATTTTTTTGTATTATCCTCCTCCCCCTCCCCTCCCCCTCCCCTCATGTGGGAAGCCCTCTAAGCAAAATAGATTCGCATTTCAAAGACATTACATAATCCTATCAACTTGAACGACATTGCGTCTTTAGATGAAGCACAACTGAATTCAACCAGTCAATTTCGATGAAAACAAACGGCTTCCTATAACATGATAACTGTCTAGCAAACAAACATTGGATTGAATTAGTATACGACCTGACGACAGCAGATATATCATTAAAGAGCAAACACTATATTCGAGACTTGGGACTTAATATAAGCGGCAGCTCGTCTTATATTAATTTCAAGGGAACATTCGGCTGAGCGGGCACTCGAGCAGATTAAAATATTATCAAGTATACGTTAAAAGCGTCCTAAAGGCGAATTAGGATACATAATTGTTAGCAATCTTGCAACATCTGAACAACAAATGAATTAATAATGAACTGTTGAAAACAGACAATTTCGTCGTTTCCAATTATGTGTCTGAAGTTTGCACAAATGAATACATATGCGGGTGTATATATCAATACGTATGTATATTTCCTGAGTGAAAGTGTCATATAAAACTAGCATGTAAAATTAGCATGTATAGATTAAAAATTGCTCAAACTTGGATCAGCCATAACTTAAAAACTAAAAGTGTTATATGCAACATTCAAAAACTGATGATCTGCGCATATGGTAATGCTCTGGTAACTAATAGGCCTATTTAGGCTATGTGCTATATGTCCATTAACCTTTAAAAACAAGTCCCTGTGGGTTGTTGTTTAATGGTATTTAGATATAGCCTTTTGGTGTTGATGTTACTCGCTTACTATCTACACTGTATTGTGATCAGGGAGGTTACCCCTCCCCACCTCTAGTCCCTCATGTTGCCGCATAGATGATAATAACACACATGGAATTATCACTTTCTTTCCTTAGAAACAGGCAGTAATAGCGAATAATTTGTCATATAGAAATTCGTTGCTGCCGGTTTGTTCCGGCTACCAAGTGCAACATGCACCATTATGCCTACACTACATCAATACTCTATGCATACACACTGTATACATCAACACTATGCACCCTACATCAGTATATGTCAGATCAGGGTAGTAATTCCAGAAAGTAAGGGACATGGCTTCTTATCCCAAACGTGGGGGACCGTGGAAGCAAATTTTCTTTAAAATTTAAAATATATTGAAGCTTAACAATTATACTGAAAAGTGCAGAGGGAATGTTCGCCTTATCTCCCCCTTCAACCATCTCCCCCTTCCTCCTAGGAAATACGGCCCTGTGACTATCAACACACTACATCATGCACTATGCACACTGCACTACCTGACTACATGAGAGCGAAGTCGTTGTCGGCACTTATAGCAGTCCAATTAAAGCCTATTATAACAGTATAATATGACAAGCCATTATGGCTCGTCATTATGCGAAGCTCTAGCACATATTACGATGAGTACGATGAGTCACTATTCCAATGTAGAACAATCATGCCAGTATAACCAGCCAAATAGGTTTCGGATAAGTAAATAATTTTAAACTTACAAGAAGATTCCCTTAAGATCTGTTGTGTGTGCAGGAAGCAGGGGCGTTGAAAGTGGGGAAAAGCTCCCCCTTTGAGGGCTTTCCCCCCACTGTGAGGATTTCATCTGCCCGGTTACATGTTTTCTGCCCAATTGGGAGGTACAATTTTGACATATTAACATAAAATTAAACAAATTCCGAAAATTAAACAAAATGAAGGAAATGTCCCGAAAAAAAGAAGAAAAAAGCTTCCCGAAAATAAAGGAAATTTCCCCCCAAAATTGAAGGAGATTTCCAGAAAATCGTAGAAGCTTTCCCGATTAGCAGTTTCATGCACTTTATTTACCAGTGGACTGTTTCCGCTTGTTATCGGTTTCTGTAGTATCCCCTGCAGTCAGCCAGTGGTTAGGGTATCGGTCTCGAAGGCTACTCAAAAGGTGCTGGGTTCAAATCTCGGACGGGGCGCTGTGCTGTGTCCTTGAACAAGACACTTTATCCCATTTGCTCCAGTTCACCCAGCTGTGAAATGTGTGCCATTTTCGGCTGGGGAGTCAACCTGCGATGGACTGAGTGAGTGAGTCCCATCCAGGCAGCTAGAAGAGTCAGTCAAGTACTGTCATCCGCTAAGCAATATGGAAACCAGATATACCGGTAAGCACCGGCTCTATAAATCGTCGAGGCATGATGAGGGGAAGGGGGGTTTGTGTGTGTGGGGGGGGGGGAGTTACTTTCCCCCGAGAGGCCACCCTTCCTAAGCCCTGGAGGGGGAGGTGATTATATGCAACTATAAACTATGATAGATTTTTTGATAATATTTCCCCTCTTTCAAGAATAGTGCAATTAATTCATATGAAAACGTGTCACCATTTATCTAAGGAAAATGATCTTGTGACAAACTGAAACTGATATAAATTTTGAAATCAAATTGTATGATCACCAATTTGTGTTCAATTTAAGCAGTTTAGTCCATAATTTGTCGATGGCTTTTAGCGTTTTTTCTATTGAAATTTGGGGCTATGAAAATGCTTGAATTTTCTTCACTTTTTGGGAAATTTCTTTCATTTCTGGACAATTTCTTCAATTTTCGCACAACTTTCTTTCATTTTTGAGTTTTTTTCTTCTTCAAAATTGGGGAATGTATTACAATTTCTAATAATGTTACCAAAATTTCCAATAGCTTCAGCAAATCTTTTAATAGTTTAACAATTTGACCAATTTTATGCTAATAGATTTTTGATATTACCTCCAAACCGCCAAGAAATCATACAACCGGTGATATAAAATCTACAAGTGGAAATGTTTTCTCCGCCCCTTCTCTTTCTCTGCCTCTATATACGTCACATTAATGTTAGCCGAGAAGGTACAGGGCCATAGCGACTTTATGAAATTCGTGCATCATGGGAAATCAATGAACGTAAATAGAAGCAAGTTTGCATACCAAAAGAACAACATTTTGGATCTGGGATCATAAGATGAATTTTTACAGTACCACATATGTAGGCAGGCGCGATTTTGAATGGGAAATGTAAAGTATAGGATTTACCGACGACCTCAATTTAACGTACCCCATTTAAAAGAAAAATTAGCTCCGCTAACTCAACAGGATAGCAAATGCACCCATTTGAGTTAGGTTAGGGATAGGGTCCAAAATTTACTAAAGTCAAACAAGAGGAAATTTGTGCCATTGCTATCCTGTTTGGGTAAAAAAAAAAAAAAAATGCAGCCGGGCCGGGCCGGTTTTCGCCCCATTTTTGAAGGTAACATTAAAAATAAACTTGGTTAATTTGAAGGAAATTTTGAAAGAATATGAAAAAATTCCTGAAAATTGACAAAAAGTTCCCGAAAACTTGAAAGAAGGAAATTTCCTGGGAAATAGGGAAACTTCCCGTTGCATGCTTTCTTCTCGTTTGAGAGATCAAATTGAGCAATTTTGGTAACTTGAACATTCCCTAAAATATGAAGAAAATTTCCCCAAAATTGGCAAAAAGGTTGCCAAAAATAAAGGTAATTTCCCGAATATTGAAAAAAAACGCTATAATTTAAAAAAGAATTCCCGAAGATAGAAATATATGAAAAGGCCTGAAAAGGAAGGAAATTGTTCATTTCCTGGAGTGTTTGCTGGTTTGGGAGGTAAATTTTAGAAATGATTAAGCAGGTTATATTCAATTGAACACAAAATGACCAACTGTAGGAAAATTTGTTACAATTTTGGTAACATTCCTATACATTTCCCGAAAATTTAGGGAAATTAACCGTGGAAACTGCCACGCGAGAGAATTGCGAAACCTGAAAATAAAATTGGTAATATTGAAGGGAAGTATAATTGATGGAAATTTTGTAAAACAATTGATAAGTTAATAGTGAAACCCATCCGATTAATTTGGCCAATAAGGGCGGTGCTTATCCTCTGTTTCCATGGCGCAAGTAGATGAGAGCACATGATTCCAGTTTATTGCATGCAGGTTAACTCACCAACTATGCTGGTGCTCATTTTACAGCTGAGTGGACTGAAGCACGACGACGAGTGAACACACAATTACAATGACGGGGTCGTCACCTGCGTATTCGTTTATGATAGTAACAATGCTATCACGAAACGCTTAATACGACCCGAACGAGAACACAGGTATGACGTACGGACAGACATAACATCGACAACCAAGTCAATGTCCACGGCCTTTAAAAACTAGTTGTGGTGCACTGGCACGTGGACTGAAGCAAGTAGAGCAGTAAATTTAAGTCAAAGTGTCATGCAATTTCTCAACAGGGGCGGATTCAGAGGAGGGTGGGGAATGATACTTTTTACCATGAGATCATTCCTAATCACGGTTTTTGTAAATTTTCTTCAATTTTCGTGAAATTCATTCAATTTTGGGAAAATCTCTTTCAATCTTTGGGAAATTTCTTTTATTCTCGTGCTATTTTCGGTAATTTTTTTCATTTTGGGGCAATTTATCTCAAATTTTCAAAAAATTGCATGCAATGTTTGAGGAAATCACTTTCAATCTTTGAGAAATTTTTTTCATTCTCATAACATTTTTGGAAAAGCTCCTTCATTTTGGAACAAATTTTTTTCGGATTTCGGTATTTTTTCTCAATTTTCGGGAAATTTCCTTCAATATTTGTAATGTCCTTTTCATTTTGGGAAAAAATTCCTTTCATTCTCATTCAATTTTTGGAAATTTCTTTAATTAAGGGACAATTGTTTTTGATTTCCGGTAAATTAATTTTCTTGAATTTTTTTTATTTTGGGGCACTGGAATTTTTTCGATTTCGGTAAGTTTTCTTTTATTTAAAAAAAGAAATCCATCAGTGTTTCGTATATCTCTTTCAATTTTTGTGAAATTTCTTTCATTATCATTTTTTTCAATTTTCGGAAAATTTCATTTATTTTGAGGCCAATTCTTTTTTCAATTTCCGATAAATTTTAATCAATTATCGGAAAATGTTGCCAAAATTTTCAATAATTTTAGCATATGTTTTACAGTATAACATCACCCCTGATTTGGTTTGGCTTGCCCCTCTCCCCCTAAGTTGCCCCGCCCCTATTGCTCAAGGACACAATGCACAATGCAGCGCTCGCGGCAGGAATCTAACCCAGTACATTTCGCATACGAGCAAGACCGTTCTTAACCACTACGCTACTGCGCTTCCTCTCCCTCCCAAAAATTGCGGGTGATTTTCCGATTAGCAGCAAAATTGAATAGAAAAATAATTTCCCAGTGCCATTTTCTGCTAGTAACCGGTTATAATGAGGAGTTTTAAGGAGAATGATCTGCGACAAACAATTTTGAAAATCTTCTACTAGTAACCGGTTATATTTGGTTTTCAGATCTGCGGCAAGAAACCATTATATTAGCTTGCAATTATAATGACTGTAGAATCTTAGATGAATAATTTAGTACGTACAGTTTATACCTTTCACTATTGAAGGTTTCTTTGTTTGTTTGATGAGAGTTCAACAACAGCGAGGGTCAAATTGTGCCTGAGAGATTAGATCATTCCAGAGGTACATGTAGGAAGGAGAGTAAACAGGGAGAGATTGAGAAAAACACGAGAACTAAAAGCCAGAAAGCTGGGATCGAGAAAGGAGGTGCATGGGTGAAAAAATAATGTAGAGAGAGAGAGAGAGGCGGTGGGGAAGAAGGGCTAAATATGGTTGTAGAGGGAAGCATGCTGAAGGAAGGAGATAATTTTATCCGGAGCTTTTTGGGGGGAGAAGAGCTTGGCTACTGACTTGTGGACAGCGAGGACAGCTCTGGGAAGTTTATACAGAGGCAAGCAAGGAGAATGTGATAAATTGTGAGGGTGCAATGGCAATTGTTGCAGAGGGGTGGGGGAGCCAGTAAGGAGGTGTGAGTGAGGTGGGTGTGACCTATTTCAAGGCGGGTAATGTGGACGTTGGCGACACGTACGAGATAGGTTGTGAATGGTGGGTTTGATCGGAATGGTGGGCTGGATGACGTGGAGTTCGTTATCAATTTGGGAGTCCCATGAGGTTTGCCAGCGGCCACGAACAAGGGAAGCGATAAACGGCTTGATGTCGGAGAGGGTTTTGGGGAAAGGGGTAGGGGGAATGGTGAGGGCAAGCTTAGCAGCTGCATCAGCCCTGTTATTGCCAGGGATGCCAACATGGCTGGGCATCCAGAAGAAAATTATATGTTTCCTACGGAGGAGGGGGATGGGGAGGGGGTGGGGGCAAAAGGAGTTTCCGGAGGATGATGGGATTCCCCCATTTAACATTGAGTAATGAAATAAGGACAGCCTTGGAGTAGGAGAAGATGGCAAAGTGGCTGAACGGACAGTATTCAATCAAGTTAAGGAAGAGGAGGATGGCCTTGGCCTCGGCCGAGAAAGTGAATGAGTAGTCGGGAAGCCTGCTACTGAGGGTAATGTCTTGGATGACGGCAGCAGCAGCTGTCTTGTCGCCTCCCTTGAAGCCATCAGTATATATGAAGGTATAGCTTGAGAGTTGGTTTTTGATTTGGTTGTGGAGGTTGATGAAGAGGTTAGGGTGGGTTTGGGTTTTGTGATGATTGGAGAGGTCCAGGTGGATAGTAGGGAGGGGAGGGGGGGGGGGGGGGGTGGTGGCCCAGGGAGGAAAAGTGGGTCAGAAGAATGTGCTGAGAGTGGTGGGATTGGTGCCGAGATGGAGAAGGTCTGATTTGATGCGTAAGCTGAAGGGAGGGGATAGGATTTCAGTCCTATTTAAAGAGGGTGGAGAAATTGGGGTACCTAATGAGGTTGTAAACAGGGTTCTGGGTGTTGGTGAGGGCTCTAAAAGCATATGAGAGGCTAAGCTTTCTACACCTTTGCTGGAAGGGGGGGGGGGGGGGTTCGTTGGCTTCAACATGAAGGCTGGTGATTGGGGAGGTCCTGTAGGCACCCAGACAAAGCCCGAGGGCTCCATTTTGGATGGTGTTGATGTAATTGGGGCAAGAGTTGTGAGCGACACAGTAGACAATATTGCCGTAGTCAAGCTTGGTACGAATGGTGACTTTTGAGGAAAGCATGCCGGTTCGCACCCGAAGTGGTATTGGAGAGGAGGCGGAGAAGTTAAGGGAGCTGTTGCAATTCTGTTTCAGGTTGGTGATGTGTTTTTTGTTGGAGAGCTTGTGAGTTAAACCCAGGAACTTAGTGTGGGGTAAAAAGTGTTTAAAAATGAAGAAGAAGAAGACCAAATCTAAGAGGGGGCTTGAAGTCCCACTTTCCAAGCTACCGTTTCCTACGCCTACAGTGGTTTGGGGGGCACATAGCCCTTCCGCTCCGTAGCTTACCATGGTCCTGAAAAATTAAACATTTTTAGATGGAAATTAGGGACATTAAATCCCCAACAAACCTGGGGAATGGTCGCGAAAAAGATAAGCCTGTTCGTTATGATTTTGATAGCAAAAGTTTTAGTAAGTCATGCAGCTACTGTAGTGTAAGTCAATTAGTTACATATGTTTGGGACCCCCATCACCGGTGCGATGTAGATCAGCTTGAGTCAATTCAACGGAGAACAGCCAGGTTCTGTATGGCAGACTCGACTCTTATAAATCCAGTGTCACTAGCATGCTTCACGAATTAGATTGGCCCCTGCTAGTAACAAGAAGAAGGAAGACCCGTCTAAAAATGCTATATAAAATCAATAACAGTCTAGTCGCCATTAATAATTATAACCTGATCCCAAACGCAAGAATTAATACATGATCAATAACCATGATCTGAATTTCCACGTTCCTTATGCTAAAAAGAATATTTATGAATACTCCTTCTTTCCTCAAACACTAAAAGATTGGATTGCTTTACCATCGGATATTGTACAAGCACCAAGTCGAAACTGTTTCAAAGCTAAACTTGCTAAGCTTGTTAATTGATTTTCATTTTATTTTATTTTTCTCATACTTTTGCTTTGTTCGGTTGGCGTGTATGTCCTCTTAGACGGATTTTTGCCGACTTAACCTACTCAGATTCAGATACCAACAGTATCCCCACCGTCAGAACTAATACAAGAAGTAATCATGACCTTAATTTCCAGGTTCCCTATGCTAAAAAGAATGTATATAAACACTCTTTCTTCCCTCACACACTAAAGGATTGGAATGCTTTACCGTCAGACATTGTTCATGAGTAGTTCTGTATGGCAGACTACTCTTATAAATCTAGTGTAAAAAACATGCTTTATAAATTAGATTGGCCCCTGCTTAAAACAAGACGATACAACACCCGGCTACATATGCTATATAAAATCAATAACAATCTTGTCGCCATCAATAAAGATGAACTTATCCCCACCGTTAGAACTAATACAAGAAATAATCATGACCTTAATTTCCAGGTTCCCTATGCTAAAAAGAATGTATATAAACACTCTTTCTTCCCTCACACACTAAAGGATTGGAATGCTTTACCGTCAGACATTGTTCATGCACTAAGTCTCAATTGTTTCAAAGCTAAACTTACTAACACCTGTATTGCTAACTAGTTTTTTTTATATTATTTTTTACTCATACTTTTTACGCTCGGTTGGCGTTCATGTCCTCTTGAAGGATTTTTGCCGACTTAACCGTTTCAGATTCAGATTCACCAAGTCTCAACTGTTTCAAAGCTAAACTTACTAACACCTGTATTGCTAACAAGTTTTTTTAATTATTATTTTTTACTCATACTTTTTACGCTCGGTTGGCGTTCATGTCCTCTTGAAGGATTTTTGCCGACTTAACCGATTCAGATTCAGATAACGTAATTGTCGTAATGCAAAATCGGTCGGTTTTGGAAAATTGGGGATAATGCGAATGCCGCAAATATGTTTACCTTGATCAATTTGCATGTCATATTCCCAATGTTTTAACTAAAAACAACAAAAAATAAAATCTAATGAAAAAAAGAAGTTGTTAAAAATTTGATTTTAGGTCATGATTCGAAAGTTAGAATTCCTTATTGTTTTTAAATTGTTTTTACAAAACAAAATTATTTAAGATAGACTTATTTGCGGCATGCGCTTTTTCTCATTTTTTCCATGATTCTTCGTCATCAGTACTGGTAATAGGCCACCTAAACCAAACAACTGAGAGGTTTGGACACCATTTCACGGGAACTTTCCACTCTCAGTAAGTATTTTAGCTTAGTACATCGTATTTTTTCTTATAACGTTTTATTGATTTTGATGTAGAAACTGATAAATCGTTTTAACGCCTTAACATAATTACTACGTATGAACCATTTCCGCGAAATCAGTATTTCGGGTAGGCATAAAGCATACTATATTACGAATGCCAATTGACCAACACACTAAAAATGGAATGCCCATTGAAAACATGAAGGCCAATACCTACCGCTGTACTGTAAATGTGTTGTATTATGGCACTTACGACGGTAGACCATAGTAAATCGATTTGTTAGGGTTAAGGAGTTATTCGGCATGGTACAACTACTGTACAACTCACTACAGCCTGGTTCACTTCGAAGTACATATATACACCTGGCTGCCGGCAGCGAATTCACACTCCATTGACACAATTATTCACAGGTGTTCCTAGTACTCTCCGTAGTACTGTCAGACTGATGGTAGCAGTGTTAGTAATGCTGCCGTTGGTGATGGCTGGCCGTCCGAGGGTACTACAAAATTATATACCCTCCTGTACTGTTTTAAGCAAAGTGTGGAAAGTATAGGAAAATCTCAGTTTTAAGATCTTTATGAGAACAAACCCTTTTACTTCTCGCCCACATTGATTACAATCGATGTTTGAAGCCCATCCATGTCTTCAAAAACTGTTTTGAAGGTGATTTTAGTTACTTTTATTGAAGTATTTTGGACTACATTAGTTGTTCTGTTCCTTAAAGTTTCAAACAGTCAGACCGGACCTGATAAATAACCAGCTTGGGTCAGATTTTTCCTCTCTATTTTCTCTATTCTGAAAATCTTAGTTGTTGTGGAAGTTAGTGCTGAATATCATATTATCAATGGATGAAGTCCTTATTATGTGGTTATTTTAATTAAGATAAAGTGGTCTCACTATTTGCTACAGTGAGTTTGTGGCTATGATTTACTGGAACAAATTTTTAAGGAGAAGGACAAGTCATATACTTTTCTTTCCGTCTGACAAGCTCTCTAAAGTACGGTCAAAGTTTTAAAAAAAACTGCCATCGGGGCTATAACATTTTAGCGGGGGTAATATGTTTTAAATTATTTGAGGAAAAAGTTAAAATAATACTTAGAAAATATAATTATATAATCTAAACATTTCTTGATGTTTTATTTCTTTCTTTTCACACACAGTGTTTTTACCAAAACTATTTAATAATGTTACATGAACAAACAAATTGTTGGCCTCGAAAAAATTAACCTGCAGTTTAGTGGATCATCTTCAAACTTATTTGTGGAAGTTGAATAATCAATCACAAACGTGCAGTGATTAAGAAAATGGTGACCACAATATGAATCTCGGATAACTTTATCCCGTCGTGGTGCTAGATAGGTACAGATTTTTGAAAAGTTTTTTGAAAAAGTGTATTATTCAGACTAATTGATATAAGAATATCCAAAAAGGAAGTTATTTTTCAATCATCAATTTTCTACAACGTGTGAATTAAAAAAAAAACTGGAATTGCATTTTTTCTATAACAACCCTTGTACGGCAATCCCAATGTCAACCTGTACTGAGGGATTTATATAATAACTAAGGTATTCCTAGCGTTATGGCAACCTTTATACTTATTACATATATATATGTATATATATATATATATATATATATATATATATATATATATATATATATATATATATATATATATATATATATATATATATATATATATATATCAACAAGCAGGATCTGAGCTGCAACCAGTGGTTTTACCTTTAGCGGATCATCAGGCAACTGAAGCTAGGTAATTATTCAGAACAGGTCAGCGCTTCTTCTTAGTACGGTTGGGTGGTCTCATTTTACAATGGCGGCAAGAGGATACTATTTCTGATCTTTTGTTAAGGATCAGAAATATATATATATATATATATATATATATATATATATATATATATATATATATATATATATATATATATATATATATATATATATATATATATATATATATTATATATATATATATATATATATATATATATATATATATATATATATATATATATATATATATATATATATACACACAGATAGGTGGACTGAATAATTCTTCTCTTGTTGTACAGACTGTTTCGCCCCAAAACAATGTGAAAAAACACAATGATATTTGTTCAGACAAGGAAAGTGGATAAATACAATAGAGCTCAAGTGGATGAGCAGTTAGAATAGAGTGTGTATACAGTGAGTAAGCTGAATTGGGTCAGGTTATCCGTATTCAGATAGGAGAAACTTGTTTCTGTGTCTGCAAGTGGAGATAACTTTGGATCTTGAGTTTAAAATGGTGCTTTTTGTTGTTGTTATGTTGCAACGTTTAGTTCTGAGGAAATATGGTTGGGCGTGCCTGATGATTAGGGTTCGGGAGTGGTCGAAAAAAGGAATTTTCATATACGGTTCGAAAGTTGCGGTAGGAGGTGACTTACCTTGTTATATATATGTAATAAGTATATAAGTTGCCATAACGCTAGGAACACCTGTGCAATTATCATCATACATGAATATGCATTGTTCTTTTAATAGGATTAGTACTAGTAGGCCTACAATCTACGCAACTGTGCTGCTTAGCCAGGGGTATCCTATAGTTTTGACCTAAAATATGTAAAAATTCTTTCAACATGAATATGCATCATTTTTTACCAAAGATAGTAGGCTTACAATCTGCGCGACTTCACTGCCCAGCTGGGGATAGCCAGGGAAACTGTATTGGAGCCATATAATTAAACTAGGGAGTTGTTTTTTGGACTTCTTTATAATTTGTAAGATTAAATCATTCACGTTGGAAGTTTGTGAGTCGTGAAGGGAGGGAGGGGGGGGGGGGTATTTTTTTTTAGAGTGAACCTGCATTCTATAGTTACACCTTCATCATATACTGTACCCCGTTCCAGGCTTTTACTTCCCCACTGATCTGTAATTTTGTTTTCTTATTGGCTGACGCTCACTGATTGCTGTCGTTTCTGATTTGCAGCTTGACGTAGTTATTCAGGTCCTATGCAGCGGGCTGAATTTCTCTTTTAAATTAACTATCTTTTGCATGTTCAGCTTTGCACTCAAACAATTCTCCAACTTCCTTTCTACGTTCCAGCGAACAAAAATCGGACAAAATATGATGCAGCCTAGGCAAAATCAGATGATTCTTGGCACACTTTCCCTGTCTGTTCTTTGCACTCTACACTGTTGTTTGTTCTAAAGATGTTAAAGTAAGAAAATGATAGTCATGTGACTACCGCCTGATAATAATTGCAATAGTGTTTTTTTCTACGTGTGGTCCATATTAAATTTTCGTCAGATCATGGAAATACAAGTAGAAGAATAATTTGATTCATGCAAAGAAATGCAACTATTTATTGTTCACTTTCGTTATAAAAGCTCTAAAACAGAAAAAGGTTGAATAATTATTTGCTGATTTTAAAGACTCCACATATAATTTTTTTTCACCTGTTAGTGCAATGAATTGAAGAAGCCCTGAGTACAAATGCACAGGAAGTTTAGAAACATGGCGACCAAGAAACAATCAGTGAATTTACCTTTGGCAAAATTCTTCTGTTAAAAGGCAACTAATAAACATTTTTTTTCGGATAATCAAATGAAGAGGGTGAAATCCCACCAGATTGCACAAAGGAAGTGAAATTATCTATTTTTGGAAAATACATTTTGCTTAAGTGTGACTTGAATTGGAAACACGGCATCTGCAACATCCTATGTACACAAAACAAATGTCCCAGTGATGTGTACGTGGGTTGTGACAATAACTAACTAGGTTAGAGTTAGGGTTAGGGTTAAACTAAACCCTAACCTAACCTAGTTATGGAACCATTTACCATCGTTTGGCCCTAATCTCTTTCACTTAAACCTAACAACTCATGCACATTTAAATAGATTCAAGAAACAAGTAAACATTTTTATCGAACTTTGACTTCATGAATAGTCAACAAAATTTAGTTCTGCTCCTAAAGTAATGGCTGAATAGCTGACTTACAGAAAATAGATAAATCACTATTTCTAAGTAAGTTTTAAATGGATTTTGTGGATAAACAGTACATCTGTTCATCTGTTGTGAACCTGGTGATGAAAGATTTTTAATATTTTATTGAAGAATATTTTCAGGAAAGCTGTTAAAGTTGAAGAAAGTCTCCCCTCCCCCCTAAAAAAGAAAAACAAATTGGGGGGCTGATCTCTATTTGTGTGCATAGCAAAAACCATAACCTTCGTGTGGCTGCAGATCAGTATACAAGATAAAGTCAGCATACAGAAATGGGTTAAAGTGAAAGAAATTAGGGCGAAACAATGGTAAATGGTTCCATATTACTGTTCCTACGCCTAACGTTACAGTACTGTAAGCTAGTTGTCATTCAATATTCATTATTGGGCAGTTTAAGAAAATATGTGCTAAAGGAAGGTCAGTGACATCTGGAATCGGGATTCGGAGGGGAGGGGGGGTGGGGGGTATCTGAAGGAGATGTCACTGACCCCCCTGTACACATACTTTTTGGAACTGCCCATTATTTATGCATTTGAATTTCCTAGGCTTAGGTATTAAAAAGTTTTTGTGGGAATAGAATTGAAAGTAATTTTCCTCACAATAATATAGAGTTTTATAACCAAAAATTGGGAGTTTTAACGAAAGAAGTAAACAAACATTAACAACATGTGAGATGGCAACCATTGGGATCAAAACCACAAATGTTGTTGATTTTTTTAATTCTTATTTAAAAACTCTTATATCCCGGGTCAGCAAATTTTGAGAAATTGCAAAAATAAACTTGGTAACTATCCACTACCTGCAAAAATTGTTGAAAAACTTTCCCCCCTAGGTACAACATTGGGGAAAATATGAAGCTGTTCTGAAAGCCATGTTAGACTTTGATCAGTCGTTTGTTTGCAGCCTTCTTCAAATTCATTGGGATAGATGATTAATTAATGACGAAATAACAGTCAAAATATTTTAGGACGGGTACTTTTACTTAAAATTTCAGATTTGTTCATGATCAGATGTAAATAGTTTGATTTAACTTGATTTTGGTACTGATGTAAGTAAAAAACAAAACTGGAATTTCATTTTAAAGGTTTCTGAACATTATTTTGCAGGGAATGGATTGTTGAGGAATTCTTGCAGTTTCAAAGTTTCATGATGACCAGGGATGCAAGAGGTTTTAAACAGGAATCAAAAATAATTTTGTTCATCTTCTCTGAAGTTCAGATCGCACAATTATATTTGTACAGTTCATTAAGCAAATTAATCAAATGACTGAGGAACTAATCTCGGGTAACGTCATTAAGGTCATGCAGTCACCCACTTGTTTTACGCTCGCTTTCTATGTATCCAAGGGAATTTTTATTCGGAAGTAAAGTAATAAATGATTCTTTAAATAACAACAAATATTGAAGACCAAAGGTACATGTATGTGTATTCAAAGTTTTAGTTTTTGAAATATTGATAATACTGAACATATCAAACATTGAAAAACTTTCTCGTATCTGATCTTTTGATAGAAGTGTTGAAGAAAGTAACACAAATATTGGTCGGATTGTCAATTTTGGTTATTTTTCTTAAATTTAACTGATATACAGAGTTTAATTAATATTAGAAAATGATAAAATTTCCCCTGAGCCATTCTAAGGACCCCTTATTTGCTTTTCACTTTAACCCTTACTCTACCACGCGGCGATATTATCGCCGTTTTGGATGCCCCATTTTTGGCTCCGCCTCCCGAGCGCATTTTCAAAAAAGTGCTGGTAGAGTAAGGGTTAATCAACCCGCGACAAATGCGCCAGCTCGAAAATATATGCAGCATGATCCCGGTGGGCGGCCCAGTGGGTCACTGAAGCGGAACGGGCCCGACTCTGCTGCTTGGAAGACAGAGGACCCTTTAATAATCAGCCCTTGATTAACCCTTACTCTACCACGTGGCGGTATTATCACCGTTTTGGGTGCTCCATCTTTGGCTCCGCCTCCTGAGCGCATTTAAAAAAAAGTGCTGGTAGAGTAAAGGTTAATGAATATATTCTGAATGATGATCAGTACAAGTAACTAAACATGTTCTAAATTTTTCTAAATTCAAGAGAGACTTAATACTGTATGATCTGTGATTTCCCAATTTTTTTTTGGTATAAAACAAATCCTGAATTTTGATGTAAAATTGGATTTTTTTTATACCTGCTACAATAATTAAAAACAAGGAAAGAAGGTCACCAGTAATTTATGGACCGATACAAGTTTATAAATATTTTGGTTGGGGAGTTGGGGTGGGTTCATTATTGCATATAAAGCTATAATGCTGTTGTACTTGCTTTCATAATTTGTCAGTCAGAAAGTGCCCTTCAAGTCCTGTGCCCCCACTAGATTTAAATATCTTTAGCATTAACGCTACTGTACCTCTATAGTTGCCATTTCAAGGGCGACCTGACATTACAGTATGGCTTTAATGATTTTCTTGTATCAAAAGCTTTGCTGTTTTACAGGGGTGGCCCGCCCTGCCCTCTGGGGTCTGCCCTACCCCCTGGGGTCCACCCTGCCCCCCTGGGGTCTGCCCTGCCCCCTGGGGTCTGCCCTGCTTACAAGAAAGAAAGAAAATATGTATATTAAAAATATATATTAAAAAATGTATTTATTATTTGTTTAAACATGAATGAAATACCTTACATGGATACAGAACACAGAATGATAGCATAGTAAGCAATTGTCCTATTTGGCTCATGAATGGTCCTTATCAATCAGAATACAGTAGTTTCATTCTGAGGTATAATTAAAATCCCAGTGCTTCTTCAATATGGGATTGAGCTTTAATGGGGCCCCTGGACTCCATGCCGAAAAGATACAGCAATTTTGCATGCGCATTAATGTGCCCCTCAACAAGTCTGCATTCTGCCCCTTTTGATATAAGGTAGGTTGTAAGCAGGAGCTTGAAAATTGTCATACTGAAAGCTTCTAGCACCTTTAGGATGAGGGATGGGCTTATTGTATGAGGGGCTTGCAAAAAACCAAGGTTACTAAAAGTTCTAGTGTCACATGATGAGGTATAGCATTGAATCTCTTCTCAAAGCTTTGATAAAAATGACTAAAATTGGGCCCACTGTATTGACTTCTCCAAAGCCTTGATTAAAATGACTGAAATACTGTATTGAATCATTTCTCAAAGTCTTGATTAAAATGATTGAAATACTGTAATGAGTCTTTTCCCCAAGCCTTGATTATAATGACTGAAATTCTGTTGTGAATTGTGTCCCAAAGCTAAGATTAAAATGACTGAAATATCGTAGTGAATCTCTTCTTTAAGCTTGAGGAAAATGACTGAAATACTGTATTGAATCATTTCTCAAAGCCTTAATGAAAATGCCTGAAGTACTGTAGATTTTGTATTTTCTGTATTGAATCTCTTGTTCTTGAATTCAGGTTAAAAATGAACGCAACAAATACCAAAGAGCAGGAGGACAGGGCCTTCCTGCGGAGGAGGTTTTTGCAGTGTCTTGTCGCTCAGAGGCATCAAGCAGTAGAATTCAAAATGTTCAACCAATCAAAAGTCTCAGCAACTTTTCAAACCATGGACATTAACTTCATTAAATTACAGGTGTCTGATTTGCATACACCTATGGGTGTGATTCCAGAAGCTTTAATTAGAACAAGAGACATCTGGTCTTTCACCTTTGATGTGAATTCGTGACTGTATATCGAAAGTGAACCATTCGGTTTCACATGCAGATATCCTTTAAATGGAAGAAAGTATGAAGGCAGTGACGAGACGGCATGATGATGTACAGTATAGCTCTTCATTGGTCAAGTTCATCGTCTTTCAATACCAATGGTGATCGTAGACCAACTTCAGTGAGGCTGTAATAATGCACAACTCACCAGGCATCCATTGCTCCCATTTTACCCTACTCAATGTCTCGCTCAAGAACAGGATGAACAAAATCAACAATAAAAATCACTACACTGTCATCAAACTGATACAGCAAGTTTAAATTGGAGGGTCGTCTTGCATGACATATTGTATTTCTCATTGTGATAGAGGGTGTAACACCAGTCTTGCATGACATATTGTATTTCTCATTGTGATAGAGGGTGTATCACCAGTCTTGCATGACATATTGTATTTCTCATTGTGATGGAGGGTGTAACACTAGTCTTGCATGACATATTGTATTTCTCATTGTGATAGAGGGTGTAACACCAGTCTTGCATGACATATTGTATTTTTCATTGTGGTAGAGGGTGTAACACCAGTCTTGCATGACATATTGTATTTCTCATTGTGATAGAGGGTGTAACACCAGTCTTGCATGGCATATTGTATTTCTCATTGTGATAGAGGGTGTAACACCAGTCTTGCATGACATATTGTATTTCTCACTGTGATAGAGGGTGTAACACCAGTCTTGCATGACATATTGTATTTCTCATTGTGATAGAGTGTAACACCAGTCTTGCATGACATATTGTATTTCTCATTGTGATAGAGGGTGTAACACCAGTCTTGCATGGCACACTGCATCATACTCTCACCAGGGTTTGGAGCTATTGCTGGTGCTATGCAGCTTCATGGTAATGAGTAAAAGAGAATGCTATATCTTCATAGAGTTAAAGCTACAATACATGAGTGCTGCCACAATATAGCCGTCACAATATACATGTAGCTCTAGGGGCCTACCCTGCTGTAAATTCCAGTTCTACCCATGAAGTTTTCAACTAGGTTTAACTAGGTTTGAACTGGGTTTAAATAGGGCAAAGTAGGTAACGTACAGTACCGATGCGAGCAGTTTGACAAATGCGCCAGTAATTTTAACGCCTGTAAAGTGCCGGTAAGCCGCCGGTAAAATGCCGGTATAATGCCGGTAAAGCGCCGGTAAAACGCCGAAAAAACTCGCTGGTGTCAAACTGCTCGCACCGACCGGTACTGTAGTTCAACCCATTTCAATCTAGTTGTTCTAATTTCCATTAAAACTCAGTTGGAAAAACCCACTTGGGAAAACCCAGCTCAACTGGAATTTACAGCAGGGTATATGTCGCAATTATTATGATATCCTGACTTTCTTTTCCCACGATACCGATGAATTCTTGTTTCTACGCTTCTGATTGTTTCTTTTTACTTTAATCTTTAGATTTTTGAATAAAACATGAATTGTGTTTACTGAATATTGAATATGGTAACCTGTATTTGTCAGCAGTCCCTGCTGTATATTCCAGTTTAACCCAGTTTAAGATTTCAACAAGGTTGAACTAGGTTGAACTGGGTTTGAACTGCGTTCAAATAGACCTTCGAAACCCTAACATACTGCCAAAATACAGAATAAACGTCTACGAAAGTTCATTTATTTACCGTGCGGCAATTTACTTACAGACAGGAGAGTTTGAATTACTGTTTAAAACCTTTTATCTTTAATTATTTTGTTTTCTTATCTGTTCATTCATATTCTTCTATATTCTGCTATGTGTTTTAATATGTATATGTATGTACTTTTTCCTTTTTACAAATGTTTTAATTTGTACTGGAATATATAATATATATTCCCAGTTCAACCCAGTTGTTCCAATTTCCATATTAACCTAGTCGAAAAAGAACATATTCAATCCAGTGGAACTGGAATTCACAGCAGGGGTGTTCATGATTTAGATATCAAGATAGTGATAAAGTATTGCATTTTATCCTTGACTTTTGATATCTCATTTCACCATAAGGTGTTCATGATTTAGATATCAAGATAGTGATAAAGTATTGCATTTTATCCTTGACTTTTGATATCTCATTTCACCATAAGGTGTTCATGATTTAGATATCAAGATAGTGATAAAGTATTGCATTTTATCCTTGACTTTTGATATCTCATTTCACCATAATATGAAAACTTTGCAATACCCCTTGGGTCTTGGCTCTCGAGAGAATGCTGTTGTCATACTGATTAAAAAGAGGTACTGAAGGCTTTATTTCACATTAAAAAGTACCCACAGGTAGTTTCTGAATTATTACTAATCGAACATGAAAGCTGTGATGTATGAAAGAAAAGTCAGCTCAAAGTCTTTAATGTAAATCTTTAGGCTTCTGTTCTAAATGTCAGTCACTGAAAACTATTAGAACTTGTTTCCTCCGCTAAATTTTGATTGACGGTATGATGGAGATGAAAAACTTAATATTTTGATGTATATGATCAGATATGTCAAATATTCTCCATAGTTTGAACAAAAAAGCATTTCTAACAAATTTTCCAGTATCACCAGAAAGCCTCAATTGTAAACTTCATCGTGTGTTAGCAAAAAGTCAAAGCATCTTATAATATTTGTTTCCTGTATGATTATCTCAAATATCGCTCGCCACCTCGCGTTTGGTGTGTTACGGCCTTGACACTTTGCATTATATGTCATGTGTCATTCCATCTCAAATCACCGAATATACTTTTGACATTAATACACATGTGACCTATGTCTCAGATTATGGTGTGCATCTTTGCTAGTAGTCATAGGAAAAATCCGAAATTTCAGCAATCAGACCAACTGTATAAAAGTTTGGCCCTTTTACAATGAGCGAAAATGGGTGTGGCCAAGAAATTTGGATGTCATAAATCAAGTGGTTAAAGTCCAAATCCAATGAAAGAGATATCATTTGGTGAAAGGTAATTCGAAAGCTTTTATCTACTGTAAGATAGCGGGTCTCTAAAATTAAATGTCATTTTGACCTTGGGAATGACGTTGAAATTTTTTGGATTTTTCCATGTCTTCTTTTAGCAAGCCTGTGCACCAAATCTAACGAAATTCTGAGACATACTGTAGGTGTATTAAGCATTGGGTAATCCGACCTGGAATTTACCTCGTAATAAAACCTTAACATTTAAAACGAAAGTGTATTTTTGTTTTACTTATTTTGTGGAAACCTGTTATTTTCTCCCAGTAAGATAGTACATAGATAAACCAAGAAGGTGCAAAAGGTCAATTGGGATGTTTTTGACGCTAAACTAGTTGAAGATCAAGTCGATCCTTTATCACACAAACTGCGTATGCACATCACACATATCATCGTATATACATTATGTACACAGCTTCGTTAGTCCCCGGAAATTCTTAAAGATTCCCTGTTTTTGTCATAGACTGACGTGCCTTCCTCCACCTTAGACGAGGAAAACAAGTTCATCTGTAATATTGTGACAGATAAAAGTTTTGAAATTTTTCGACGTCACAGTTGGGGGAACATTATCGTCCTTGAAGTTAGAATGCTTTCAAAATATGTTAATCGAAAACAGTGGCCCTTAAATTCTGTGCCTCCCCTTCCCCACCTTCCAGATTCAAATATCTTCTCTCACCCCTGACATTGAACTAAGGACTTTTTCTTGGTTCAGAACTTCATTAAAAATCTTAAATGAAGAAAGTGCCCTTACTAGAGCTTCTGCCCCTATCTTGCCTCTAGTTCCTTCCGACACCCCTGACAACATCTGGTGCCACAGACAAGTGTATTCGTAAGCGTTCATTGTTGACGTCATTTCCATACCTTTGCTGTACTTATGGCTGAGTAGTTACGTTCCTTTGTTGGCTGCAGTGTAAAAATACATCTGGTGGTGTACCATATTAAAAGGCCCAAAAGAGGGCGCTGCCACTTCTGCTTTCTTTGACTTTCTGCGAGACGCATTTATTCCATACACTAGTCTAACACACAAATGTACAAAGCATCTTTGATATGAGTATTCAAATCTGAAATGGTTTGTGACCCATACCCGACTGTACAATCAGGTAGCTCAGTTGGTAGAGCACACAACTGAGATGCTGGAGGTACCCGGTTCAAGCCTCGGACAGGTCTAACCAGCTTTTCCACAGCTATGTAGACAGATACGCCGATCATCAAAGCGGAAGTACGTCATTTGCAGCTCCTCCTCACTCAGCTGTTGAGAAAAGTGGCAATGGTTGAATAGTGCTCGCCGTCCTTTGGAGGGGACGTTAAGCCATCGGTCCTAATGGTAGGACAGTCACACCCTACCTGGTTCTCTGAACACTTCTCGAAAAGAGTACGGTGAAAACCCCGTGTTCATCTACTTCTTTCCCGGTCGCACGAGACTGGCATCTGCTATGCAGGCTATAGCTTGGCTTCTATGCTCCATATAGGAGTCTTGCCGAGTTCCCATAAAGGAGGATCATGTACAAACAAACAAACAATCTATCGCGTCTGTGATTGGCCGCTTGGTTATCAAGTTTTCACGCCTAAAATTAATCGTTTCATGGAAATCTTGGCATCTTCTGTAGTTGAGCCATATATATTAGGGATTTTTTTGGATCCATTGCATTAGCGATCATATGTTTGCCTACTTTTATTACTATAACTTATCCCAGTAAATATCGAACCGTCGGTTTAAGGTCCACAACGTCGAATTGACGTCGGCGTCGAGGATCGACGCTGACACCTATGGACGTCACTACAGTCATGTATACATCAAACCGTTGGTTGTAGGTTGAGAAGTGGCCATATACTGGCGTCGGGTGGACACCTCCAAAAGACATCGCATATCAGACGTCCAGATGCCTCCTCTTAAAAGATCTACGAATACAGTTGATCCGACGTTGGAAGGATAGTTCAAAAGCGACGTCGCATTTACAACGTCTAATTGAGTCAATGGTTCCAAATGACTCTTCTGAAAGACCATATGCTGTCTGATTATGCGAGACTCGTTTTTAGTCTCTAGACTCGTTTTTAGTCTCTAGACATACATTCTGTTTAATGAAATGAATACTTCTGTAAGCATCTTAAAAGAGAGTTGTTTTACAAAAGAGAGTTGTGTATACATTACAACTGCCATCTGTGCTGTGCTGTTGTCATCTAGCAGTCAGACAGTCTAAATGAAAAGCATAGTATCGGACAAATAAAATATGACCAGTGAAATGACGATGCCAACTATATTTGGGATGTTAGAAAGAGTGCAATCGCAAATGCTATAATAAAGCAATAAAAGGTTACATTGAAGACATCAAAAGAGTTCAACATGGAACAACCAAACTGCTTCCAAACTTTTAGAGCTACATGTATACTGACCGTCTTAAACATCTTGTTCTGCCCACCTTCGTCTACCCACTGTTTGAGAGGTGATATGATAGAGACATTCAAAATTATCCACCAAGTCTACGATCCTAAAGTCTGCAGCTTTCTGCCACTCTCAACGTACAAGATGTCACAACTAGAAGCTTTTTTGTTCAACAACCCAACTCCAACATCTAAAAAAAACTATTACCTATAACTGAAATCTGGAACCTTCTGTGTTGTCAACGCACCAAGTGTCAAGTCATTTAAATCCAACTTAAATCAGAACCTTTGATTAATATCGCACATTTTATCAGGCTGACAATAGGTTAATTCAGTAAACACAATCATTTCAGTAACTTAAGTTTTACAGTAGAAAACTGAGGTAGGCCTACATCTATTTAATTTTATTAATATTGCATGAAGATCATTTCAGGTACTGAAACTTGTATAGTTAATTTTTAGAGACAATTGTTTCTGCAGATGTTTACCAGGTTTGAAGAAATTTTAATCTATCTTCATTTGGTAATTCTTTGTGAAGGCATATGTACTCACTGCGAAAAAGGACATTATTAACCACCTCGCCGCCACTTTCAGCAACATTTTGTCCTCGACCAACTACTCCAATGCCTTCAAAACCAAAAAAGCTTGCGATGAAGCCCGGAGAATCACTTTTTTCTCCGACAACTCTGAAAGCTACAACACCCCTCTCACCCTTTCTGAATTAAACCAAGCCATCCACAACACTGACTGCACCTCCAAGGGCCCAGATAAAATTCCCTACCAGTTTCTGAAACACCTCCCCATCAAGGCCACCACTAACCTACTCACCACTTTCAACCACATTTGGTCCTCTCACTCCTTTTCCCCTATCTGGAGGACAGCTATTGTCATCCCCGTCCTTAAACCGGGGAAGGATGGTACCGACCCCTCCAGCTACCGCCCCATTGCCCTCACTTGCTGTCTCTGTAAAATTATGGAAAGGATCATTAATCAGAGACTAAACTGGTTCCTTGAGACCAACAGAATCCTCTCCCCTCAACATCCTCCAAATCTTCTCCAACACCACTTGGGGTTCAAACCGCTATGCTCTCCTCAAAATGTTTAGGCTCACCATTCGCGCCAAGCTTGACTACGGCAATATTGTCTACTGTGTCGCTCACAACTCGTACTTCAACCACATCAACACTATCCAAAATGAAGCCCTTAGGCTTTGTCTAGGTGCCTACAGGACCGCCTCAATCACCAGCCTTTACGTTGAAGCCAACGAACCCCCCTTTCTACTTAGATGTAGAAAGCTTAGCCTCTCCTATGCTTTTAGAGTCCTCACCAACACCCAAAACCCTGTTTACAACCTCATTAGGTACCCCAATTTCTCCACTTTCTTTGATAGGACTAAAACCCTATCCCCTACCTTCAGCTTACACATTAAATCAGACCTTCCATCTCGGCATCAACCCCGCCACTTTCGGCACCTTCTCCTGGCCCACTTTTCCTCCTTGGGCCAACCCCCTCCCTTCTGTCCACCTGGGCCTCCATTCATCACAAAACTCAAACCCACCCTAACCTCTTCATCAATCTCCACAACCAAATCAAAGACCAACTCTTAAATTACACCTTCATCTATACCGATGGCTCCAAGAAAGGCAACAAAAAAGCTGCTGCTGCCGTCATCCAAGACATCACCCTCAGTAGCAGACTTCCCGACTACTCACCCATTTTTTCAGCCGAGGCTAAGGCCATTCTTCTCGCCCTCAACTTTATTGAGTACTCTCCGCTCAGCCACTTTGCCATTTTCTCCAACTCAAAGGCTGTTCTTCTTTACTCAATCTTAAATGGGATGACCTCACATGCCACCTCCTCCAGAAACTGTTTTCTCCCACCCTCTGCAGGAAATGTATTATTTTCTTTTGGATACCCAGCCATGTTGGCATCCCTGGCAATGACAGGGCTGATGCAGCCGCTAAGCTTGCCCTCAACCTTCTCTCTACCCCTTTTCCCAAAACCCTCTTTGACATCAAACCGTTTATCGCTTCCCTTGTCCATGATTGCTGGCAAACCTCATGGAACTCCCGAATCGATAAGATTTGCAACAATTGCCATTGCACCCTCACAATCCATCACGTTCTCCTTGCTTACCCCCTGTACAACCTTCCCAGAGCTTCCCTTGCTCCCCACAACTCAATTGCTGAGTTCTTCCAGAAAAATCCTCTGGATAATATTATCTCCTTCCATCATCATTCTTCCCTCTACAATTGTATTTAATTCTCCTCTTCCACCCCTCTATACTTTGTTTTTGTTTCAACCATGCACCTCCTCTCTCGATCACAGCTTTCTGACCTTTTGTTCTTGAATTCCTCTCATTCTCCTCCTGTTTCCTTTCCTTCCTACCTCTAGAATGATCTGACCTCTCAGGCACAATTTGACCCTAATTGTCGTGGTGCCGTTGAGCCCTCATCAAACAAACAAAGAAACATGTACTTTTAATTTGCTCATATGCATATGGCTACTTTTGTTTGGTGATATGTGATGTACTTAAGCGTAAATTTGTAGTTCCCCTCGGTGTCGGCGCCCTGGTAAATGATATGCTTTAATTGTGTCAAGTAAATACGAAATGTATCTTTACTTATTGTGTGGTATAAGCGAGTGAATGGATTGCTATTTGATTTCAAGCTTCAAAAATAGCTTGAAATAATTCTAAAAAGGCGCCTCCTGACAGACCCGCCCTTAACTTTCAAAAAAGGCAGCTCCTGCCCGTCCGCAATTTCAAAAGGGGACCTTCTGCCCTTACTCTATAAGTTAGGCGCAGTTCCCCCCCCCCCCTCCTTCCCACCCCCATCTCCCTTGCCGCCATGGTTCCGACATTTTTGCAGAGGCCAAAATCCCCACGGGCCTCCAGGACTCTAGTTGCCCCACTGCGTATTGTATTGGAGCTTTAATATTGTTTGAATATGTGAAAACTGTTTCTCAATTAAGCCTAAAAGTCTTGAGCCTTAACAGCAAAATGATGCAAATGATATTAACAATGTTTGCTTTTGAGTGAATTTAAAATCATAAACAGACATACTACGAACAGCAAAATATTTAAGGGAATATTTCTTTTACCACACCAGAGAAAGTAAAAAGAGCATTCAAACAAAATAAATTGTTTGTGGAAAGACACAAATATTTCTGTTTCATTTTTTCTCTTATTGTTGTATATGCTATAGGTTTCACGGTGACATTTTTTTGAAACAATTTGTATTTTTTTTTAAAGTGGTGTAAACTTTACCCCACTTCCTAGGTTACAACTGTGTTGCCACCAGAAAGTGGTGTAACCCCCTTTTTTTCCCTTAAAATGAAGAAAACATTTCCCTGATTTATCATGTTTATGGACATTCTAAATTCCCCCTTAAATGGTGTAGCCAATCTATTCCCTTAAAAATTAGGAAAACTAATCCCACGTTGAGAGGAAAGGTAATCCTGCTTTGAGAGGAAAGATAATCCCACTTTGAGAGGAAAATAACCCCACTTTGAGAGAAAAAATAATCCTACTTTGAGGAAAGATAAGCCTACTTTAAAAGGAAAGATAATCCCACTTTGAGAGGAAAATAACCCCACTTTGAGAGAAAAAATAATCCTACTTTGAGGAAAGATAAGCCTACTTTAAAAGGAAAGATAATCCCACTTTTAGAGGAAATGTTTACACCATTCTGTGGGGAAATGGATATGTGGGGAAATATAGGATACACCAAAAAGTGGTGGTAGCCTGGTTGCACCCATTTTTTTGGGTGACCTATTTTTTACAGTGTAGAGACACAATACATCACACCAAAATAAAGAGGTTAAAGACTTTATAAGAAGTGTTTGTAGTTTTAATTCTTCTATAAACCCTCCCTCTCCAAAAGAAAATGATATACGCGTCTCTGACATGTTTGGCAAACTAGTAATAAGATTTAGTGTTATCATGGCAGTCATCTGGTCATCTATTTATTAATCTAGAATTATAGCCAGAAAACAGATATCATGCCGACATGAAAATTTTAACCATGAACAAAGATATGCGAGGAAAAAATGTCAACATAATATTTTGTCTCGTACATGATTTTGTAGAAAAATCTGTCGGGGACAAAATTTCCAGGGAGACCGTGAGTATATCTTGCAAACAATTTCATAAGGGGCAGATTTTGCTAAAAAATCCTGTCCGGTTGGACATTATTCCAAGGGTATTCTGTCCGGGCGGACTGATTTTCCTAGGATATTCTGTCCGGGGGACAATATCTAGGGGACATAATTTCCTGTGATAGGGGGACAGACTTTCCTAAGGGGACGGAATTACCTAGGGAATTCAGAACTTCCAGGGGTACAGAATTTCTTGTTACAACGGAACTAATTATTTGCCCCATTCAAACCTACGATAAAAAGCACCCGAAATCGGAATCATTTTCTTATTAAAAAAAAATGTGACGGTCTGAGATTTTTCGTGACGGTTTCTCAATTGGTGAAACAGAAAACGCGAAGTATCCAGGTAAATGGTTTTTCACCAAAGACCTTAACAAAAACAGGATTGAAAAGAAAGAAACACATAATTAGCGTATGAACAAAACAATGGAAAAGTATATAGACCAGAAGAAAGTCGGAAATGCAGCATTACAAGTACAAATTAAATTACTAGAAGCACTAGCTATGCCAGCATTCACATATAATATGGAAACTTGGACTAATCTAACAGTACAGGAAGTACAAGCTCTAGAAATGTGCAAGAAAAGAATGATTTTCCGCATCTTCAACTTTAATAACCAAGTTAACATCATATTGCAATGGGACTTTTCATAGAAGCAGGTTTTCGGCCGATACTACAAATTATTCATTACAAGAAACTCGTGTCATAATTATTTACTCAACTCAGACGAATGTAGAACAGCAAGAAAAATACTTATTGAACAAAAAATAAAGATTATCCTGGATGTTGGTATCATGAAATCAAATACATAGGAGGAAAATATGGAATTAATACTATTATAAAAAATGTTCGGAAGAAGACAAAAAGCAAATGGAAGAAAGAAGTTCAGAGAAAATTGCTGATAAAATGGATCAAAGAAAGAAAACTAGCAAACTCAGATTTTAACTAGAATATGGTTTTGAAAGACAGAAATATCTTTGTGGAGTACAATGGAGACCCTTACTATCTGACTACAATTAAATCAAGAATAAATATGACTAAAGTTAAAGCCAATTATAAGAACAGCTACCCTAATTTAAATTGTGAATTTTGTGACCATGAAGATACTACTGAACATATTTTTTTAACTGTTTCTACTTTAAGAACATTATTGGAATGGATATGAGCAAAACAAACCTTTATGATATGGACAATGTGGAAAACCTAAGGAAAATAGCCTGGTACGCAGAGAGAGTAAATGAAATAAAAAATAAAGTTAACAATGAACAGATGAGCTTCCCCAATCTTCGTACAGTTTAAACCAATGTATAGTACATTTAGCCAACAGTGTTTTACGAGTCACGCCACCTTCGATTTTATTCTTTATCGGCTGTGCCTGTTTTTTTGTTCTTTTTTTTATCAAGAGTGGACCCCGTGATGAACCACAGGTGATCAGCACTACGACCCCGAATTCAAGCGTCCAATACTTGCATATAAATTAATGCTTTGCAATATATTTAACGCTTGAGAGGGCTTGAGAGCGTTGCAATTACAGAAGACAATAGGGAGCTTTAGATTTCACGACGCGGAGTAGTGCGCCGGGAAGTTAACCGACAATGTACGTCGTCGTACTGCCTTCCCCGTCCTGTTGGTTTTGCGCTTTAGATTTTTACGACGGGGAAAATGACAGTCATGTGATCAGTTATTTGATTACACTCGGTTACATATCTAAGTAGCGATGTTCGATCGTAGCAGACGACGCTCCAATTATAAGTACTTTTGGAAAAGCAAACCTTCATCAAATTCGTGAAGGAAAAGGAAGTCACGCACTACGATAGGATCAACTTCTTCACAAGTAGCCCGAAGTTCATACACTATATAATAAACATATGTAAAAATTTCAAGATGTACCAGTAGAACGTAAAATATCTGCGCGCCGATGAAAATGAAAATACTTCATAGATCTTTACTTTAAACTTTAATTTTCAAAATAACAAAAACAATTTGAGTCAAATATTCATGTGATGAGCAAAAAACTGTAGCAATTGCTCAATTATGTTAAAAATGCAGGTTGGTATGACACTGGCGTATCCAGAGGGGGCATGGCCACCCCCATCCCATATTTACAAAAAGTAAATTACACCTATATGCCTATGTATCGTATAGATGCGCATACATGAAATGTGAATCTCCCTGCATTCCCTGTAATGTAAATTCGTTGTATCCCTGTAAAACAAAACAAAAAATCATTCAAATTTTTAATTGAAATTTTGACGCAATTTTTAATTTGTCAAGAGCCGTGAACTTGCCAAGCCTGTTCTTACGCGATGACGATGGAAGATGGCGCCATTCTGCTACTGCTTTGCGATAACAAAGTACTACAAGTGCCCCATTATTTTGTTCAAATCTTTCCACAAATAGAAATCAATTTGTATAAACTCTGAAGGCGGTAATTAAGTTCGGTTGAACTTGAATTTTTAAAATGTCACTTTTCGCATATGGTTTTTCAAAAAGGAAAAGGAAAAACACGGATGAAGTTAATGTATGCCCAGTCCAGTAAATATATTAATGATATTTATACATAAGTGACCATTTGTTGTTCTTCTATCGTCTTTAATATAGGCTTAGTTCCACGAGTTTTATAAAGCTATTTGTCATCGTCGGTGTGGGTGAAGCAAACACACATTTTTTATATATGTTCACAGTCCAGAAAAATAAGATGGCGGGAACAGAAAATGACGGAAATTTTAGGGTTACTTCGTTTTCGACTTCGTAGTGGGGATTTACTTTTGAAGGACCATATAAAAACCTCCCATGCTAATGCAACCTACCTATCATCCTTGATTCAAAATGAACCTATATGCGTTGCTGGTGACATGATTAGGGAAAGTGTTGTTGCTAACATCAAAAAAACACAGTTCTGGTCTATCATAGCTGATGAAACATTGGATCGCCAAAAAAGGGAACAACTGGCAATTGTTATAAGATATCTTTCACCTAGCGATTCTGGAGTTTGGAGATTGCACGAGGATACGGTAATGGTGTTGGACTTGATTTCTGACATCAAATTTAATAATCCTGGTGAAATTGAGCATAATGAAACCAAGTTGAGTGGCAAAGCTATTGGAGAAACGTTGCTAAGAAAGATTTGTGAGCTCGGTTTGAATCTGTCTTTTTGTGTGGGACAAGGCTATGATGGGGCAGGAGCCATGGCCAGTGAACGGGTTGGTGCTTCAGCAACAATAAAAAAGGCAGCTCCATTGGCCTTTTATTTTCATTGCGCCATGCACTGCCTAAATTTGAGTGCTTCCGCAATGTTGTGCGAGAAATTCCACCGACTTTTCGAGCAAGTGTAAAAAAAACAGATCTGTTGAAGAGCCTCATAGAAAGTGACTCTGGTATTTCCATGACCAAGAAGCACTTGATTACGTTGTGCGAAACACGTTCTGTGGAACGACACACAGCAGTTGTAACATTTATGCAACTTTTGAAATATACACTAGATGCCTTATCGGAAATCAAATGCTGGGCATCACCTTGCGACATAAACAAAGCAGAAAGCCTTGAAAAATTGGTGTGCAACTCAGAATTTGCAGTTGCTTCAGTCATTTTGGAGAAACTGTCAGGATTGATGCTACCAGTTTCCTGAGTCTTACAAACAGTGGGGGGAGATTTATCCCAAGCGTTAGCCTTAGTAAACCGTCTCCAGTCTGTTCTCAAAGAATTGCGAAGTGAAGGGGAGTTCCATGACCTGTATCAAAAGGCAGAATCAGTCGCACAAGATGTGATAGAGGTGGAACTGCGAAAACCACGCATTGCAGCTAGAAGCTCATACCGACCAAATGCTCAAACATCGGACAACACCACCGAAGGCTATTACAGAGTCAACTTTTTTTATCCAGCCATAGACTCCATTATTGGAGACCTCAAGCACAGATTTGGACCACATCAACAACACCTTTGTTTATCCAGCCATATACTCCATTATTGGAGACCTGAAGCACAGATTTGGACCACATCAACAACAGATTATGAAACTTAACTACCTTGTACCAAATTGTATGTAATTCGCCAAACAAGCTGACGGTGAGAGGCAGTGGAATGATTTAACTCCTGCTATTGAGGTGTATGCAAGTTTGATCAGAGATCCTTTCATGATTGTTAAGGGCGAATACATGTTATGGAGGAAGAAATGGAAAAATGTTTCTGTCAAGTCCCGACCATCTTCATCCGTCTGTGCCCTGGATCATTGCTCTGAAATGTTTCCTAACATATCACTGTTGCTCCAGTTGCTGGCAACTTTGCCAGTGACTTCTGCACAGGCCGAGAGAGTCTTTTCAAAAATGAAAAGAACCCTTACAGCTTTTCGGTCAACAATGACGGAAGCCCGACTGGAGGCACTTATTCTATTACAAATTCATAGGGCCCATTGCCCAGACGTGGAATCAGTCATCGACAGATTTGCCATAACATCAGCGCGGCGGTTGAATCTAAAATTATGATTTGGTAAGTTTGATTGTCAAATCTTACTTCCAACCTTTCGACTCCAAGTAACAAGTAAGTACAATGCCACCTCACTCAACCCCTCATTTTTTTACTATTCTGGAGTCAAAAATATTGGCCAGGTGTGCAAGTGTGATCAATGATCTTCTGTTTGCTTTACAAATATCTTCTTTTGACATGTACCACCCCCCTTCCCCCATAAAAACTCGGGAGGCATCAACCCAAACTGCCGCTATATCGCTACGCAATAGAGTTTGAATAAATTGTACTTCGGCAAGTATGTGGCGGGGGCAGGTGGCACAGTTCCCCCAATTTTTTTGGCAACCAAGAATTCGGGCAAAATGTACAGCAAAATTCTGGTAAAATTGTGAACAATCAAAGAAAAACAGCCTCAAATTTGCGAGTTTTTGGCCTGGGAAGTGCCATTTCCGGCAATCTATAGGCAGCATTTATTGGAAAAAATTCTCTAAACGCTACGCGCCAACCCATGGTGGCGCTCCGCTTAGATACTGTCACGGGTCAAAATTCATACCAATGAGTAGCCCCCCCCCTCCCCCCCAAACAAAAAACCTGCCTACGCCAATGGGTATGACAACATATGACATCACGCGCTATCCCAAGTTGCCATTTTCAGCACAACGTGAAAACACCCTAACATATCCGGTGTAGAATTTCAGGGATAACGAGAAGGTGAAGTATTCGCATGCGCAGAACGTCGATCGTGACGTCATTACGTTGTAGCAAAGTCCGCGTCGTGAAATCTAAAGCTCCCTAATGTACCTGGTGTACGACGGTATGTTCCGTAGTTTCGGGTGCAACTCCCTGGTATGTCACGCGTACGCATCAGATGTGCATAGCACACACAGCACATCACTGGCTGGAATTCACAGAAGCAACAAACAGATCGCAGCTGAGGTGAGGTGAAATACTTGATACTTTAATCGTCGTAGCATTAATTGCTTTGAAAAATTGAATTATAAACCATCATGTTTATTTTAGACATGATGGTTATGCTGATTAAAACAAATTGATTGATTTAACGCAGTTCTGTTTGTTTGTTTTTTTCTTTGAATCCGCTCAAGTTAGGTCAAACCAATTCTTTACAACCTATAGGCCTAAATGTGGTGCTTTGCTCAATACAATAAAGAACAGGAACAAAGAAATCAAATTTACTCCTTGACACTTTTTTTATTTCTCAAAACTTGCAGGGTTCTCAAGCTCACTGGGTACATCAGCCAGTGACATACAATTTACAAAACCAATACAAGTTACAATGAATCCCCAAGGGATTAAATAAAAAGACGGTGGAGGGCGAAGGATCAATGTGGGTTTTCAGTGTATAAGTGCTACATTAAGTTGCCAGCGTTTTCCACCAAAGAAAATACAATTTAAGTTCAGATTCCTAAACGATTATCTGATTATGACCGTGCGTGCTGCATGTCTGCTCAATTGCTTAAGGAAAAGAGAGCGAGACACGGGTGATGTTCAACGCATGTGAGGGTCTGACTGGTCACACCTGTTTATTATTGCTGCGCTGAGGCCACAGAAAAGATTTAACATAAGAACTTCCTGCCGATTAACATACAAGTAAACAAATACATGGGCGGGGGGTCAGTGATCAAGGATTACAACATCATTTTGGGAGAGGAAATAAAGTCCGGAAATTATTCTTGAGAATTTAAGTAAAGAGTCTCCATACTTATCGCCATAAAAATGTTCCGTATATAAAAAAGGAATGAAATTTGCATCTGGCTGTGGGCTAAAAGCCTAGAGCAGTTAGAGTTAATCAAGTTTTCCATATCCCCACAAATCTCCTCCGCTTAAAATGTAGTTTGTCCCTAAACTACTTAGATAAAGAAAAAAATATAAACAGAAGTTAAAAACTCATCTCTCACCTCTAACATGCACAGCAATTAGACTACAAGTAAAATAGTCATAACAAAATACAAATATAAAGAAAAAAAACTTCTAAACTATAGCAATGCCGAACGTGGTATGTTAAATGGGTTTCTATGTTGCCCCTTGTTTATCCGTCTACTTCTCCGTAGAGGAAAACCATCATCTGAAGAGTCAGATGAAGAACTATCTTCGACATGAGTACATAACTGTCTAACTGCCTCAAAGGAATCAGATTCGGAGCAACTGCTTGAATCAACTGCTTGAATCACTCGAGGGCTTCACACTTCGAGTTTTAGTAACTCGCTTCCTAGGTTTCCTAGCCGGCCTGGAGATGTTCCTAAATGAGAAATCTGGGCAAGGTCTTATTTCCCTTCTACGCACTGTCTTACTGACCCCAAACCCATCTGCCGGTTCGATTGTATATATCGCTCCATTCCCTGGTCTTGAAATAACCTTGTAAACTGTACTCCCCCACTCGTCGGCTATTTTGTGCCTGCCCTTCGGATGATTTTTTAGATATACCCTTGTACCAATTGTAAGAGCACTTTCTTCTGCACCTTTGTTGCATTGCTCGTTTCGCTTTTCCATGTGGCGGGAGAGATTCTCCCCTGCTTTTTGGTAGGCATCCCTCAAATTCTGTGTGTGTTTCTCTAGCCATGTACCAACAATGTCAGGGTCTGTTTCATTTTGGGATTCATTCCCTAATAAAAAATCTACAGGTAACCTAGGATCCCTGCCAAACATCAGATAGAAAGGAGAATACTTGGAGGAACCATGTGGGGTCGCATTATACGCATCCATCAATTCTGGAAGGTACTCTGACCATCTCCTTTCCTTTGAGGGTTCAAGGGTTTTCAGAAGGTTATGCAGTGTGCGGTTAAATCTCTCCGCTTGCCCGTTTCCCTCTGGATGATAAAGCGTTGTTTTAGTCTTTGTGACATGGTACATTCTACATAAGGCGTAGATTATTTTTGACTCAAAATTTCTGCCTTGGTCAGAGTGAAGGCACTTAGGCGCGCTGAAAACTCTGAACCAATGGGTAACTAATGCTTTTGCAGTGGTTTCTGCAGTTTGATTTCTCGTGGGCACAGCTACAGTGAATTTCGAGAAAACATCAGTCATAATGAGGACATTTTCTCTCCCCGTTGAATCTGGTTCAAGGACTGTAAAATCAACAGCCAATATCTGATTTGGTCTGGATGCTTTCATACCCTTAAGAGGTTCTTTAATCCTAGGTTGTTGTTTTGCCCTAGTGCACCGGTCACATTCTTCACACCATTTTTGAACATCTTGATATAACTTTGGCCAATAACACCGACTACGTACTATACTTATTGTCCTTTTTACACCTTGATGACCCATCTGATCATGGCAGGCATCTAAGACCTCCCTAACTAACACCTTTGTGAGCAGTAATTGCCATACTTCACCATCATGGCCAACTCTATACAATATGTCTTCCTTCTCTCTTATCCGCTCCATTTCCCTACAAAGTAAAAGTATTCCCTCCTCCTCTTTTGCCCTTTGAATACTGTCAGGCTTATGTCCCAGTTCCCAATACATACGAAACTTACTTATCACAGGGTCTTTCCTTTGAAAGTCTCGTAGTTGTTCTTTTGTGAAAGACGGGAAAACCTGAAGGGAGCTATTGACATCATCATCACCCAAAGTGACATTTACATCATCAATCACAGCATTTACAAATACACATGATTTCTTAAGTACAGTGTCAGGGATACGAGTGACGCCTACTATTTGAGCACAAGCATCAGAACTCATTCCACCATCACTTTTCTCAACATCACGAGGAATTCTAGACAAACCATCCGCAGCCCTATTTGATTTACCAGGCTTGTATTTTATCTCAAAGTTAAAGGAAGCTAGTGCCCCCATCCACCTCTGTTCAACAGCACCCAATTTTAGGGAGTTAATGTGAGCCAAGGGGTTATTGTCCGTGAATACTGTGAAAGTACTGCCGAGAAGGTACTCACGAAATTTATCAGTAATGGCCCACTTTAGACCCACAAATTTAAGCTTCATACTTGAATAGGTTTCCATGTTTCTCTCAGAGCCTCGTAACGACCTGCTTGCATATGCTATAACCCTTCTTTGACCATTTTGGACTTGGTATAGGACCGCACCCAGTCCACGAAATGAGGCATCAACCTCAACCTCAAAGGGTTGTGTGTAGTCAGCAAAAGCAAGTACGGGTGGTTGGGACAACTTGTCTTTGAGTAAATCAAAAGCTTCCTGGTGTTTACTTTCCCACTCAAAGTTGCCAGTGGTTGAAGATAGCTTGTGTAGTGGCCCTGCAATTTTAGAAAACCCAGGTACGAACCGCCTATAGAAGGAGCAAAAACCTTAAAATGACCTGAGATCTCTCACAGACTGAGGACGAGGCCAACATTTCACGGCCGATATTTTGTCATCACTCACCCTGACCCCCTCTCTACACACAACATGACCCAAGTACTTAGTTTCTGACCTAAAAAATGCACAATTACTTGGCTTTATCTTCAAACCATACTGTCTAAGTCTTTCAAACACTAGTTTGAGTCTGGTCAAGTGGTTGTCAAAATTTGTAGAATATACCAGCACGTCATCGAGATAACACAACACTGACTTAAAAAGTTGATCAATGAGACAAGCTTGCATGAGACGTTGGAAAGTGGCCGGGGCATTGCTAAGGCCGAATGGCATGCGAATATATTCGAATAACCCAAAGGGCGTTATGAAGCTCGTTTTTTGCCTGTCAGCGGGTTCAACAGCCACTTGATGATATCCCGAAATCAGATCTATAGTGGAAAACCATTTAGTTCCATACAAAGAGTCAAGTGACTCTTCTATTCTGGGTAAGGGATAAGCGTCCTTCACAGTTTTTTAAGTTTAGCTTCCTATAGTCCACACATAGCCTCAGGGAGCCATCAGGTTTACGAACAAGCACCACTGGTGATGCATATGGGCTTGTGCTGGGAGTAATAACCTGCTTGTTGAGGAGCTTACGAATATGCTCCCTCACTTCCTCAAACTGTTGGGGAGGAATGCGCCTGTAGGGTTGTCTGATAGGCTTATTGTCAACAGTTGGTATCCTATGAGTTACAGTGTCAGTGTACCCTAAGTCTTCGTCAGAATCTGCAAAAATGTCTAAATTACTTGCTAAAAGCCCTCTCACTTTCTGTAACTGATTCTCATCGAGCCCAGACCAAATAAAATTTGGCATTCCCATTAATTGGTCCACCTTTTCAGCAGTTTCATCACTAGGACTTACTTGTACATTGAATACATTTACATTAGACTTGGTTGGCTTAGAATAAGTACATATAGATCCATCATCAATTGATAGCACCCCATTTAACCTACCTATGGGAGTGCGAGGCTTAATCCAGCAATCATCCTTATTGAGATTTACAACCTGTACATACACTCTACCCTTCGGTGCCTTTGTCAACGTAGAACAGACAAATATGTTTGCGGGCAATTGATCTAACCCTTCAACGACAACTTCAATCTCCCCCGAAATTTCTTTGCAGGTGGCTTCCACCACCGAAATAGAACTACCTGGGACCTTAATCTTTTTCTTACCACCAATTCTCACCAGTCCCTCAACAGATTCTACCTCTGAACGAGGACAATCACTTTCATTACCACTGGCTTGTAGATTTATTCCCAATGTGCTGGACAACAAGTCCATCGACATCTCTCTCAGCACATTCATACCTATCAACAGAGGTATGGGTCTTTTACTGGAAGAAACCAGAATACCTCTGGCAGGGATCAAAGTTGTGCCAATTTGAATGTCGCTTTCAAAGTATCCTCTAAAAGGGATAGAGGTACCATTTGCAGCCCTCAAGTTAAGCCAATTCAATTCCTCTAAGGAGGTGTTAGGAAAATTTTGAAAGAAGAAATCCTCATCTATAATGGAAACCTGGGACCCAGTATCTAGCAGGGCTACCATCTTAATGCCATTAACCACAACCTCTGCCATTGGACAGGAACCTAACAAAGACTTATAAACAGAGCCATTCTCTTCCCTACCTTCGTCCAGAACCCGGCTCACTGTTCCAGACGAGAGCCGTTTCCCCGGGTCTGTTCTTGTGCTGGTTCTCGGCAATATTTGGCATAATGGCCGTAACGTCCACACCGGAAGCACTGTACACCGTTCTGATTGGTTCGCTGTGTTCTCTGTCTGAGGTTATTGGACTTGGATTCAAGTCTGGTAAGTCTATCACTGAATTCTGATTGTGTAGACTTTATGCTTTTCAAAGCTGCACTTTGAGCCTGAATGGCATTGGAGAGGCTGTCCAGTGTGGAGAGAATCCTTTCATCCACTGTAACTTCGGACACATTTGCCCTTCTAGGCCTGCGGGTTGGCAAATCTCTTTCATTCTCTTCTAGATCCAAGGCACGATCGCGAAGTTTAACAAAAGTTATTTCAGAATTGTCTCTCATGACACGTTTTACTTCTCGCCTTAGCACCGGGTCAATGAGTCCGTCTGCAAACTGTTCTTTCATAATATGCTCGACCTTGCTGATGGGGGCACCTTGCTGACCTTCTATCTTATCGGCCATAGCCATTATAGAGTAGGCAAATTCGGCTACTGTCTCACTGTCGCGTTGGGCACGGTTACAAATGTCCCTTAGGAGGCAGCCCAAGCCTCTCCGATCACCAAACGTTTCTTGAAGTACTTTAAGTAGTTTAGATGAATCCTTTAATATATCTAACGGGCGATGGTTGATTTCTTGACGTGCAGCGCCATTAAGATTAAAATAAAATTACAGGCAAGCTAATTTCAATATGTCAGCAGAGAAATCACAAACCCTGTTGTATCTTTCTTTCTTTCGGAATGTATATTGGGCTGGAACCCTGAAAATATTTTCAAACTTTTAAAATTGAGCCTTTCACATACCAAGTTTTCTTTATTTTAAAATGACATAAAAACCAATACAAGTTACAATGAATCCCAAGGGATTAAATATAAAGACGGTGGAGGAGAAGGATCAATGTGGGTTTTCAGTGTATAACTGCTACATTAAGTTGCCAGCGTTTTCCACCAAAGAAAATAATAAACACCTAAAAATGTTCCGTATATAAAAAGGAATGAAATTTGCATCTGGAATATTAATCAAGTTTTCAATACTAAAAGGTAGAGATTTTAAATGTATCAGAAAGAGCTTCTACCAGCATTGTTTTGAAAGTGCGCTCGGGAGGCGAAATCAGAAGATGGGGAACCCAAAATGGCGATAATATCGCCGCGTGTTGAAGTAAGGGTTAAGTTATCAACATATTAGTCTTTGAATTTAAAAACCGGAAGTTTCTAAACTATTGCTAAACAAGTTACAAAACAATGATGAACAAAGACATCTACCTACTGTGGTGTAGCGTCTACAGACCACGAGGCCCTGGACCTGGGGTGGGTAGACACGCCAGTGCACCACAACTGGTTATCAAAGGCCGTGGATATTGACTTGGTTGTCGATATTATGTCTGTCCGTACGTCGTAGCTGTGTTCTCGTCCGGGTCGTAATAGCATTTGTACTATCATGAACCGAGTTTTAATGTTTTTTTATTCATTTATTTTTATTTCTGTTCTAAATTTCAGTCACTGAAAATCCTTAGACTGTTTTCTGTTTCTGAATAAAATCTGAATAAGGTTTTGTTTTTGTAATGTCACAAAATTTCAGTAAAATGTACATGATTTATTACGATAACATAGAGACGGCCCTCATTTTCTTACAAAATATAAAAAGGTTGTATTAAAATACGAAAAACAGATCATTCCAAGTGACGGAGGATTTTCATATTGGGGGAGGGTGTATTATACAAGCCAAATTCATGTCAAAAAGAGCTATAATACACCATATACAAAACACAAAATCAAAGCAAAATGCGCTCGACTTGTCTGGTTCAGGGCGAAGCCTTACTGAGGGCGAAGTGTCCACATTTCAAGGGCAAAAACGTACATCACAACGCATAGTACATGTAGTAAGAAGGTGTATTACACACGTCAAAATTTATGTCAAAAAAAACTATACTGATAATACATTACATACAAAACACAAAATCATAAAAACGCATAATGTGGAAATATGTTTTATTGTTACGTTTGTACATGGTTATAGCGAAAAAATATGGGTTGTTTAAAAGAAAGGTTTTCAATAATTTACTACAAACCGAAACTGGCAAACTTTTAAAATGAGCCTGATGATGTAAAAACATAATAAACACCTGGAATATCAAAGCCTGACCAAATCTGAACCGACGAATTAAAATCTGAAACGGCGGATTAAAATATTAAAGGAGGGAGAGGGGGTGCGCCTCTTCTTTACCCCACTTCCATGAATGTTTACACAGAGGCATATGCGATGACTGCGCCCCAACGATTATTTTGTGCGCCTTCTTTTCTTCCATGAATGTTTATGCAATTCTTCATCGTACATGTAGTTTGCATGCGTGCATCACGTACCCACAATCGACAAGTATCTGCGTGCTACCGTAATGGTCATTACGCAAGAACCTTTTTTATATTACTTTTAAAAAGAAACAAGTTTTAAAATCTTTGCGTACAGCTTTGAGACTTGAGTACTAAAGTTCGGAAAAACGCGATATATTGTCTTAAGGTGAGAATTTTTTCCCTTTTGTCTCGCCTGCGAAACAGGATGAAGAGACATAGGGATCATCCTGTCGTCCTCGTCGTCGTGATTGGGGTTATGTGTATATTAATTAGCTTATTTGCATTACAATATCAATATTTCTATCTATGATATCTCTTAAATTAAAGTGGATGTGGGGATTTTGATTACACAAATGAGCATGTGAAGAGCATTGGCTACACTTAATGGTGAGGTGTAATGTGCATATTAATTAGGTTAATTGAATTGAAATAGACTTTCGTACAAAATATTTAACTTTAGGTAATAACTTGGTACATTGGTAGATGGCATTGGTACTTCTTAATTGAGCATGATTGGGGGGTTGTGTGTGCATACTAATGGGCCTATTTGCATAACAATGGAAATATATTTTTCTTTTTATGATATCTCTTAAATTGACATGGGTGTGGGGATTTTGTTCACACAAATGATCGTATATGTGAAGAGAACGGTCTACACTCAATGGTGAGGTGTAGTGTTCATATTAATCAGGTTATTTGCATAAGAATAGACTCATACAATATATTCAAGCTTTGATAATAACTTAGTATAGTGGTAGAGGGCATTGGTACTTTTCAGTTATGATGATTAGGGGGGATGTGTGTGCACACTAATTAGCTTGTTTACATAACAATACAAATATTTGTATCTATGATATCTTTTAAATTTGAGAGGGTGTGGGGATACTTTTCTCTTTTTCTCTATGTTACTTGTAAAAACATGTATTGTTACTAATTGTAAAATCTATTACTATTCTAATCTATTACTAGAAAATATTTAAAACGCTACTTTGTTAATTTAAGAAAAAGATTTACAAAAAACAAGACATTGCCCACTTGATCGTTCTTTTCAGTCCAAGTATAGGTTGACATTAGGAAAAAAAAACACTCAGTCAGTCAAGTGTAAAAAATACCGGTGAAAATTCATCAATACAACGAACAACAAACAACGGTTCTTACTAATTTCGTTGTCGAATACTGTTCATTAATATTGTGCGTTACAGATTATTGAGGGCAGTGATAATGGCATTAATATCGCTCAATAACTTTAAGTGCAAAATTAAGGGGCCGAACTCCAGGGGCCCAACATTGTTCTGTTGCTTTTAGGTGGACTCAGATTGCTCCGAACTGACAAAATTTAACTAAGTGTACCGGTTGCCTCTGTCAGCTATGTCACTGATCGAACCCGACAAACACGTGTACACCAAATTTTCATTTAGGGAAAAAATTGAAACGAATGAAGAACTTTTAGGAGAAATTTCCTCTCCCACTTTTATAAGTCCTATTTAAATCCTATTGGTCCTATTCAAATCATGTTAATATTACCAATTTTTGTTCTATGCTACAGAAACAGCAACATAATTGCGCAATGTCGAAATTGGGAATTGATTTGGTGAAAAAGCTAGAACACGCTTCTTTATTTTTGCCACGTGTACGACAGCTACGATTACAATGATTGCAAAATGAACTGACGCGGCAGAACATGGCAGCCGCAGTTTTGTTCGATCCTGTTAGCATTCGGTATGCACTGGACGCTCGCAATATGACGTTGTTTCATATGCATGCTCCAATGAGATATGCAGTTGTTCCCGCCGAAGGAAAACCTACACTGTTTGAACCTGGAATTGAACAAGGTATGTATGACACTGATGAGTTCCTGACGGCAACCGCAGTGCCAATTGCCGGAGTTATGATCGGTCCCAGTATCGACGAAAAGACAAAAGAATGGGCCAAACAGATGAAAGACTTTCTCGGACCGCTAACGTCAGGATTTGGGTGCAATCGGATAGCTATAGAACGGCCAGTCGCTCCGGCGTTACTCGCCCTATCACGGGAAGGCTTTGACTTAAAGCATGCTGAAGGAGTATTATCAGCGGCCACAGTTATCAAGGTACCAGGGGAGCTGGAACTTATCGAAGCTAGTATGGCAGTTGTATCAGAAGGAATGCTTCATCAGAGAGATTCGCTCAGATCCGGTATGACTGAAAATAAGGTGTGGTCTTATCTTCACCAAAAGGTTATAGAGTTTGATGGAGAGTGGATTGAAACACGATTACTATTATCTGGTAAAAAGACTAACCCGTGGTATCAAGAGTGTGGCATGAAGGTCATTAACGAAGGAGAGCTAGTAGGAGTGGATACCGACACCGTGGGACCCTTTAACTACTGCGTAGATTTCTCGCGAACATTTCTTTGTCCTGGTCCGGACGGAGAGGCCATTAAACCAACTGATGCACAGAAAGATCTCTATAAATATGCATATGAACAAGTGCAGTATAACATTGGTTTGATAAAACCAAGTTTGGGATTCAAAGAATTTACGGAGAAAGCTTGGAAAATACCGGACAGATTTGTCAATAACAGATACTCAATGATAGCACACGGTGTAGGGATGGTGGATGAGTACCCAGTCAACGCTCATCCACAGGATGTCGAAGAGATCGGATTCGATGGTACCATTCAAGAGAATATGACTCTATGTGTGGAAAGCTACATCGGCGAGGAAGGGGGTAAAGAGGGGGTAAAACTGGAAGAACAAATACTCGTCACGTTTCAGGTGTCAAAGCTTTGTCTAACTTGGTTCCATTTGAGGAAGACCTTTTAAATGAGGGCTTTTAATAATAATCACGAGCCGGTGATTATATTTCAACCTTATTTACTTCAGGGGCGGTGCACGTGCGCCTAAGTGTGTGCGGGGTGGGTGTCAGCCGTTGATTATATTTCATCTCTATTTACTTCAGGGGCGGTGCATGTGCTCCTAAGTGTGTGCGGGGTAGGTGTTAGCCGTTGATTGTATTTTATCTCTATTTACTTTAAGGGCGGTGCATGTGCGCCTAAGAGTTTGCGGGGTGGGTGTGAGCCGTTGATTACATTTCATCTATATTTACTTCACTCGCTTTTTGGCGTGGGGTCCAGAAAGCTCTCGCAAACTTGACATTTGAAGGGAAAAAAAGTACGTTATATCATACAAGTCAAAATTCATGTTAAATAGAGATATAATATACAATATACAAAAAACAAAATCATAAAAACGCATGTGGAAATATAATGTTTTATTGTTCACGTTTCTGTGCATGGATATAGATATGTTTGATAAGATTCCAAATATTTACAATGAAGATGTGTAAATTTTGTAAACTTTTAAAACGAACCTGTTTTATATCCGCCCTTCCCCTCTATCTCTCGTTGTCTTAGTTCATGTAATAAATACAATATCACACAAAGTGTTAATGTATTAGATTATTTTATAATTTCAAATTTTTCTCTGAAGAACGCCAATTTTCTGAGAAAGTGCTCTTTTGAAATCTAAATACATAATAAGCACTTGGAATTTCAAAGCTTCTTGAAGTACCAGAATGGTTCTGACCATTTGACGAATCTATTTATAGCCTTCTCTCGGGAAAAAAAAAAAAAAACCTGATGTAGAACGTCGCGTTCCCATTTCTAATTCACAAAGCGCTCCAAGGCCTTGTACGCTCCCCAAGGTGATCCGATGATCTCCTGGTGCACTGCACCAGAGACACTTAAGCCACCACCCTCCTCAGAACCAAAACTCTAGCCAATACCGGTAATGACGTTACAGTCACCCCCACCGTTCCCTAAACTACAGCAAAGGTGTGGTCAGAACCAGAGACCTAGCCTACCTGACCAATGTAGACCTCGTAGAAGAACTTACAAATCAACACGTAACTGAAGCCCGTCGTTTTGTTCTCAAGAGAGATGGTACCGAAACACCAAAAAACATATCACGGAAGATGGTACCGAAACACCTACCAATACCATCTTCCTAACGTTTTCCACACCAACTCTCCCCGCCCACATCACTGCTGGCTACCTGAGAATCCCAGTCACCCCTTATAATCCGAACCCCCTCCGTTGTCATAAGTATTAGAGGTGTGGCCATGGCAAAAACTCCTGCCGCAGCCAAGCTTAGGCCTCAGTTGCCAGTTGATTTTGTATGTGTGTCTTTCTCCATTATTCATCTTAAGTTTTCTAGATAAGATTACACTATTATTTGAGGGTCTTGATTGTTGAATGACCATAAGGAATATGTGGACTACCCTTCTACATATGACAACTGGTGAGAAATTTGGTATCTACAAATTCCACGAATCTTAGGACAAAGGCACTAACGTTAGATTTTTTTTTGCATTGTCAGTTAAGTTTAAGTGATTATGTACTCGCCAGAACGCCAAAATTGGTTTAGAATTTGTTTCACTAGTTGTTTACAAATGATGAATTTTGTGATATATTCGGAAAAGTTTCCCATTATGGAGTAGGAGTAAGGGGTAGAGGGGGAAGGTAGTGCATCTTTTAGAAACTAAGCATTTTTTTCGTTATGTAAAAATACTGAAGTAGAAAGTGCGGTAGGGCTCCCAGCACGGGAGTGGGGGAGAGGGGGTGTGGGCGAGGGGATCTAAATTTCCCGATTTAACATTAATTATATATGGGGAGGTATCTTAAATATTAGTCGCTGACCTTTTAAGGTCGGGGGGGGGGAGTAGGGCATGAGAGAAGTGTGATCCAAAGACCTTCCTAATAGGCTTTAGTGGGGTCAAGAGACATATCCTGTTAGGGACCCAGTGGCGGCCGAAATTCCGTTTCAAAACTCATTCCTTTATCTAACACTATTTTTCAGTGTTAAGCAAATAAAAAGAAACTTGGCAAAACAGCCTTTTCTTGACATACAGAGAACTTTCTTTGCTACTGTACAATTCCCTACATAAACCCATATCGTGGAGGTACCACTTAAAAAATTCCAGTATGGCCTTTGTTTCTAACACACAGTATCTAACCGATTAAAAGAATGCATTGTTTTCAGAGAGATCTCAAATTTACAAACATCACTGACCTTGTGAGACCACTTAACAGTTAATAGCTCCATGGCGAGACTAGATTAGCGCTGATCTGTAATTGACACCAAAAAGTAATCCCGAATGCAACTGCTTTGTGCATTCGGGCATGATGAATAAAAGTCATTAAGGAGTTTAATCAACAGTCTTAGACAATTCAGCCATTTAATCTGATTATGGTACTATTGCATGTATTGATAGCTCCCTGATCTGATCTGATTTGTCTTGCAAATTTTTAGAACAAAATTTTCATCATGCGGTACGCTTCCCAAGGTGATCCGGCGATCTCCTGCTGCACTGCATTAGAGACACTCAAGCCACCACCCTCCTCACCACCAAAAACCTAGCCAAAACTGGTATTGACGTTACAGTCACCCCCACCGTTCCCTAAACTACAGCAAAGGTGTGGTCAGAACCAGAGACCTAGCCTACCTGACCGATGCAGACCTCGTAGAACAACTTACAAATCAAAACGTTACTGAAGCCCGTCGTTTCGTCCTCAAGAGAGATGGTGCCGAAACACCGAAAAACATCTCAAGAGAGATGGTACCGAAACACCTACCAATACCATCTTCCTAACGTTTTCCACACCAACTCTCACCTCCCACATCACTGCTGGCTACATGAAAATTCCAGTAACCCCTTATAATCCGAACCCCCTCCATTGTCATAAGTGCCAGAGGTATGGCCATGGCAAAAACTCATGCCGCGGCCAAGCGCGCTGTGGCAACTGTGGAGCCCTGGACCATGACAGCACCTCCTGCACCAGCACCCCACACTGCACCAACGTCGACGGTACTCATCCAGCTAACCATACATCCTTCTCAAAAGATTGCCCCACCTGGCTCCAAGAAAAACAAATTACCAAACTAAAATCCTTAATCCCAACATCACTTACCCGGAGGCCAGGAGACAATTTTTCGCTTCACTCCACGCTAAACCATCCTACTCAAGCGCAGTCTTCTCTAACATCAATATCGGCGCCCCTGCCCCCCCCACCCTTAACACAACTAAACCTAACTCACATACCCAAACAGACCTTAACTAACTCTTCTTACCCAGTCCTAAGCCCATCACCATTGCCAACAACTCAACCACACCCACTACCTAAACCACCTCCACCACCACCACTGTTCTCTCTAACCTTCCTTCCTCCTCTAAAACTCCCCCGCCACCCCGAACCCCAAAACCTCTAATGCCATCAAACTCAAGCCAACCTGGCTAACAATTATCCAATCAACAAACAGCCCACCATCCAAACCCACACGTATGACACGGAAGAGAACATGAATTGTTCGATTACCGAACATACTTCTCGTCCAACTTTAAAAAAACAAGCGTTCTGAAAGAAACAGGGACAAATCCAAAGAAAAAATAAACCAACTCAGACCCAACAGATCCTCCTCAAGATAACCCCCTGCCTAGTGATGGCGTGCAACATAAACAATAACAATAACATTCACAATATTATACAATGGAACATAAGGAGCCTTGAGGCCAATTCTGAAGAAATTGACCTTCTGGCCATCAGCTTCAACCCGGTTGTCTTCTACCTATAAGAAACCTTCTTGAAAACAACTGATCATTATTCCCTCAACAACGTCACTTGCTGTCACAAACATCAAGGGGACGCCGAAAGGACCTGTGGAGGCGTATCCATTCTCATTAGACACGATATCCCACACAGCTCTCTTCATGTGCGCACCGACCTTCAGGCCATCTGTATGTCTATCTCCCTCCACAAAATGTTCACTATTTGCAAATCTCCCCCCCCCCCCCCCCGGGCGCCAACATTCAAGCAATCAGCCTTAACAACCTCATCTCACAGCTCCCCTCCCCCTTCATTCTTCTTGGTGACTTCAACGCCTACAACCCTCTGTGGGGCTCAATTACCACCATCCCCAGAGGCAAGCTCATCGAAAACACTCCTCGGCAGCACAGCCTCTCCTTGCTCAACACTAACTCCCAGACCTACCTTTAACCTACCACAGGCTCCTTTACCTGTATTGAAATGTCTCTCTATTCCCCCAACTGCATCCTTGATTTTAGCTGGAGAGTCATTGCTGATCTCTGTGGTAGTGATCAATACCCTCTTCTTATACACTCTAGCCTTCAAACCCCCACTGACCACACCCCCAATTGGAACCTCAAGAAGGCTGACTGGCCCTTTTTCGAAACCCTATGTGACTCACACTTCTCCTCCATCTCCTCAAAGTGAGGATCCCATGTCAATCTTCAGTAATATTCTTATCAACATCCCCACCTGCTCATTTCTAAAAACCTCCAAACCCCCTAATCATCTCCCAACCCCTGCTTCTCTGATGACTGCAAAATTGTCATCAAGATCAGAAAAAGTGTCCTCAGGAACTTCAAAACCAACCCACCACCCACAAACTCAACCTCTTTCGCATCAGCCGTGCCAAGGCCATGCGCACTATCAAGGACAGTAAAACCAACACTTGGAACAAGTTCATTTCTTCTCTCACCACCAACACCACCACTAAGAAGATTTGGAGAATGGCTAACAGCTTCGATGGCAGGGTAAGCAAGTTTTTCATCTCCCATCTCTCCTGGAATGGTGACCTTCTCACCGCAAAACAGGACATCGTTAGTCACTTCGCCGTCCCTTTCAGCAACATCTCGTCCACGGCCAGCTACTCCAATGCTTTTAAAACCAAAAAAGCTCGCGATGAAGCCCCGAGTATCACCTTACCTTTCTCTCCGACAACTCCGAGAGCTACAACACCCCTCTCACCCTTTCTGAATTAAACCAAACCATCCACGACGCTAGCTGCACCTTCAAGGGCCCAGATAATATCCCCTACCAGTTCCTGAAACATCTCCCCAACCAGGCCACCACTACTCTACTCACCATCCTCAACCACATTTAGTCCTCACACTCCTTTCCCCTTGTCTGGAGGACAGCTATTGTCACCCCCGTCCTTAAACCGGGGAAGGACATGACCGACCAGTCCAGCTACCGACTCATCGCCCTCACCTGCTGTCTCTGTACAATTATGGAAAGGATCATTAATCAAAGACTAAACTGGTTCCTTGAGACCAACAGAATTCTCTCCTCTCACCAAAGCGGCTTCTGGAAACTTCACAATACCCTAGAACAGTTAATTACGCTCGACACCGCTCTCCGGGAATCCTTTGCAAAAAAAGGAGCACCTCATTGCCATTTTTTTTTGACCTCGAGAAGGCTTTTGACACTACTTGGAAATACAGCATTATCCGCAAACTCCACACCATCAGCCTGAGAGGCCATCTTCCCATCTTTATTCAAAACTTCCTCTCACCCAGGCATTTCCAAGTTCGTATTTGCCACACCCTCTCCAACCCCTACCCCCAAGAAGAAGGCGTTTCCCAAGGTAGCATCCTCTCTCCCACTCTCTTCAACCTAAGCATTAATGACATCGCTGACAAGCTTGGCCCCAACATCAAATGTACCCTCTACGTGGACGACTTCACCATTTTCTACTCCTCCCCTAGCTTTTCTCTTATTGAAAAAAAAATCCAATTCAGCCTCAACCAGCTGCAAGTCTGGTGCAACAATAACGGTTTTAAATTCTCCAAAGACAAGACAGTCTGCATACACTTTTGTCATTTCAACAACCTCCACCCCAACCCGAACCTCGTGCTTAATGGCAATCACATCCCTAAAGTTGAACACACGAAGTTCCTGGGTTTAACTCTAGACCCCAAGCTCTCCTACAAGCAACACATCACCAACCTGAAACTAAAATGCAACAGCTCCATCAACCTTCCCCGCCTCCTCTCCAACACCACATGGGGTGCGAAGCGCCATGCTCTCCTCAAAATCTTCAGGCTCACCATTCGAGCCAAGCTTGACTACGGCAATATTGTCTACTGTGTCGCTTACAACTCATACCTCATCCACATCAACACCATCCAAAATGCAGCCCTCAGGCTTTGTCTAGGTGCCTACAGGACCTCCCCAATCACCAGCCTTAATGTTGAAGCTAACGACCCCCCTCCCCCCTCTTTCTACTTAGATGTAAAAAGCTTAGCCTCTCCTGTGCTTTTAAAGTCCTCACCAACACCCAGAACCCTGTTTACAACTTCATTAGATACCCCAATTTCCTTACCCTCCTTGATAGGACTAAAATCCTATCCCCTCCCTTTAGCTTACGCATTAAATCAGAATTCCTCCATCTCGGCATCAATCCCGCCACTCTCGGCACCTTATCCTGGCCTACTTTTCCTTTTTGGGCCAGCCCTCCCTTCTATCCACCTAGGCCTCTCCACTCATCACAAAACCCAAACACACCCTAAGCTCTTTATCATTCTCCACAACCAAATCGAATATCAACTCTCAAATTACACCTCTATCTATACTGATGGCTCTAAGGAAGGCAACAAAACAGCTGCTGCTGCCGTCATCCAAGACATCACCCTCAGTAGCAGACTTCCCGACTACTCGCCCATCTATTCAGCCAAAGCAAGGGCCATTCTCCTTGCCCTCAACTTTATTGAGTACTCTCCGCTCGGCCACTTTGCCATTTTCTCTGACTCAAAGGCTGTTCTTACTTCTATACTCAATCTTAAATGGGATAACTTCACATCTTACCTTCTCCTCCGGAAATTCCTTTCGAAAATATATTTTCTTCTGGATACCCAGCCATGTTGGCATCGCTGGCAATGACAGGGCTGATGCAGCTGCTAAGCTTGCCCTCAACCTCCCCATACCCATTTCCCCAAAACCCTTTCTGACATTAAACCACTTATCGCTTCCCTTGTTTGTTTTGCTGGCAAACCTTATGAAACTCCCAAATTGATAATAAACTCCATGTCATCCAGCCCACCATTCCGATCAAACCCACCATCAACAACCTCTTTCGTATCGACAACGTTCATATTACCCGTCTTAGAATAGGTCACACCCACCTCAGTCACTCTCACCTCCTTATTGGTTCCCCCAACCCCTCTGCAACAATTGGCATTGCACCCTCACAGTCCATAACATTTTCCTTGCTTGCCCCCTGTACAACCTTCCCAGAGCGTCCCTTGCTCATTACAACTTAATTGCTGAGTTCTTCCAGAAAAACACTCCGGATAAAATGATCTCCTTCCTTCATCATGCTTCTCACTACAAGCATATTTAGTTCTCCTCTTCCACCCCCTCTCTCTACTTTTTTTCTTTCACCCATGCACCTCCTCTCTCGATCACACCTCTCTGACTTTTTGTTCTTGAATTTCTGTCATCCTCTCCCTGTTTCCTTTCCTTTCTACCTCTAGAATGATCTGACCTCTCAGGCACAATTTGACCCTCGTTGTCGTGGTGCCGTTAAGCCCTTATCAAACAACCCTCATAAAACAAACAAACAAAACAAACCCATTTAAATTTTTCCAAGGTGCAGGAATGAAGTGCCCTTTTTATACACAAATAAATAAATGAGCCCCCTCTCAAAGTCCTGGCTACGGGCCTGCATAAGAAATAATCTATTTGGACTCAAAATATCCTCCCGAAAGTCTGATGTTTAAAGAGGGCCTGCCATGGGTTTATAAATGGCTCAAAATTTATTGATTGGATCATTTGCTATCCAAATATGTAAGCTTCATTTGGTAAATTCCAATAATGTTTTTCAAACGAGGAAAAGAAAATTCTAATTTCTATCAACTTAAAAAAAAAAACAGATCTTCGGATTAATACTTGAAGACGTCACATGACGTAGGTGTAGTTAGTTGAAAAGTGTGCTTAATGCTTGCGATGCGTACACGGTACAGACTTACAGCAAATGTCTTATCATATCTGGTTTTAACATCGGAAAATCAGCTGAAACAAGAAAAACGCCATTTCGTTGTGTCTCGTAGGAGGGTGTGATAATGAAAATGAGAGAGGTATTTCTACGCACAAATTTCCAAAGGATAAAAAAATAAGACGTTTATGGACGAAGTTTGTGCAGCTTCAAGGTCTGACTTTTCAGGGCCTACGGAAAGCAGTGTGATTTGCGGAGAACACTTTACTGAGGACTGCATAACCATTTCTGCACGACTAAAAACAGATTTTGGACTTTCAAAACGTGTTTGTTTAATTCCTGGGTCGGTTCCAACATTAAAACAGGGAAGGAGTTTTGTTCTCGGTAATACTAGTACTCATAGTGTCACTGCAACCAGTACCAGTTCCGCTACAAGTACAAGCTTTAACGTTGATGAACAACAACCTAGACATAAGAAACCAAGGCTTTCTTCGGAACATCGTGCCATAAAACGGGTTAGTTTAAGTTTTTTATGCAAGCTAGGACAACATTTTTGTCACATTATAAATATGTGGAGATATAATGTGGTTCATAAACAAGGTAGCAGCAGGTCGTTTCTGTCAAATTGTGTTACTTTCCATCATAGCCTAGAAAATATTGTTTGCTGCCACAACAAGCAGATTAGATCCTTGTTTTTCATTTGCATTTAAGATGCAAATAAAGTTCTCATTTCAGAATATGCTTATGCTACATTACGGCTATGGTGATTCCATTCGAACATATCACATTTTCCATTAGGCCTACCCCTTCAATATCAATAACATGCCACTTTTCTTTTATTCGTATTCATTGACTTAAAACTAGACTAAAATTGTATTTTCATTAACCTACTTTTACCCATGCTTTTAATATTGCCACTATCTTTCAGGCCCTTTTTATTCTTGCCCATTTTCCCATTTCCAAACATATTTTTGCATGCCCTCAAAGCCTCTTTATTAATTATTTTTGTTTTCAAGCACTCAATCTATTTTCCCATTACATAAAAATAATATAATATTTTTCAGTTGCATTCGCTGAATCTCAAAATTAAATAACATTTAATTACCAATATATTACGAGCCTTTTTTCGCCATACCTTCCTTAGTGTCATACCATCATGACACTAAGGAATGGCGGAAAGTGCACTTGGCAAAAATGCCCTAGATTCATAACAAGCATTTGAAGAAAAAGTTAATGTGTAGAGTATCAATATTCTCAAAGAAAAACTTCATTGGGCTGCACCATATCTCTAAAATAGTAACTCAACATTTAAGGGCTTTTTTATTTCTAATATAAAAACTACATGTTGTATTTTTCAAACAAGAACATAAGCCAAGTTTTACTTCTACAAGTGAACATTGCCATTAAATAAAAATAATTTACAAGCTGTTTGAATGAGCTTATGAGGAAACATTTTCAAGTTTAAAAAAGTTTGAACCTGTAAATTTACAAGATTAACTTACATATTTGTTATGCTAACTAGTGAAGGAAATTAAGAGAGGCTTTGACATCTTGCTCTTGATAATTTTTGTGTGTCAAATGGAAACACAAATTATCATTTTGAAATGCTAAAAACTTGTGTGGTAACCGGTAGGGTCTTAGTAACAAAATAACATGCCTGCATGTTTCAATATAAAAGCATTTCATTTTTGTTGTAGATGGTTAGAGAAATCTGTGATGAGTTTGACAGAGCAACCACAGATTCTGTTGAACCTTTGCTGACAGAAAGTGAGGAAGCTACAGATTTGGTGCAATCTCCAGAACTTCATGAAGAGGTTTGTTTCATTAGTTTTTTTCTTTTCATTATGCTTAGATGTTGATGTTTGCATTTATTACTGAAAGTTTTTAATGGATAATTCACATACTAACTTAGTTTACATAAGAAGCTATTTAAAATACACCACCTAAGACTGGTGGATTAGACAAATGGTTTAGTTGCAGTTGGCTTAGACAAATGAAAAGTTTGTCAGGGCAAACAGTTTTACAAATTAATAGGGACAACAACAATTTGTTCTCATACTGTTTCATATACTTCCATCTTTATCATGACTGAAAATGATGTAGGCATGTAACACCATGTGCGAATTGTGAAGACAAAATTGGCTAAATAGGTTGTAACTTTTAATTTAGACAAACACACTTTCAATTTCGACTCCAAATGGCTACTTTTCGTTATTTTTAAGTGAGATATTCAAAATTGGGGATATCAAAAAGCTATTAATGGAATTTCAGCGATTTTTCATTTTCCATGGCAGGCCCTCTTTAATGTAGGCTATTTTAAAACAACATTTTACTGCAAAATCAAGAGAATGAAACGGGAAGCTTTTAATTGATAAAGAACAGTTGGAGGTCTTAATACAATACAATAGTGCTTTATGATATAAGTGGGCAACCTGATTCCTGATTTACTGGTAATCTGCTTATATCTACCCTGCTCTTACAAATCTTTCCCCACTAATCTGATAAACAGACTTATCGCAAAGTATAGTTCCTTTATTATTATTGGCGATTTTAATGCTAAACACTCTCTTTGGTGGGATTCCTATGATTCCCCCAAGGGCATCGATATTGTTGACTTTATACTAAATAACAACATTAAACTCATTAATGATAAATCTCCTACTTTTTTTCACGTTAACACAACGTGTAAACCCTGTATCCTCGATTTATGTTTACTTAGTAATAGTCTTTACTCACTTTGCGTTTTTTCAGGTTGGACCTGGTCTCGATAGTGACCATTTACCAATTACCTGTAGTCTCAATTGTAAAAACGTTGTTACAGTTTCGACCGACTACCCTGATTTTACTCGAGCTAACTGGTTAGGTTTCTCTTCAGCTCTGGATTCGAGTATCGATAATTTAAGTTGTAAATCTTTCGATATTGGCACGCTTGACACTTTGGTTTCTTTCATTACTTCCTCAATTAACTCGGCCAGTTCCAAGTTCATCCCAACTAAGTCTTTCGTTGGCAATACTAGGAAGCATACCATTTTACCTCAGTATATTATACATTTAATCAAGTTTCGCAGGCGTTTACGTAGAAATTATAATAAAAATAAGTGCCCTTACTTAAACATAATATTAATGTAATTCGTAGAAAATTAGTACTGAAATTAAACTCTTCAAAAATCAGACTCTTTATAATAAATGTATTAAACTGGACCATAAATCTGACAGTCGTCATTTCTGGAAAAGCATTAACAACCTTCTAAATAAATCTAAATCTAAAAATAACTCTACTCCTTTACATTATAATAACTCTACCTACTCTACTGATCTCGAGAGATGCAAGTGTTTTCGAATGTATTTTGACTCTGTCCTCTCCACGGGCCGCTCTGATAATTTCTTTGATGATTATCATTTTAATTATATTAACAATTTTGTCAGAAAAAGAATTTTTCAAACCTCTATTCAAAGTTTAAGTGCGAGAGAGGTGACAAACATTATTTACTTAATTCTGTTTCAGTTTTAGAATTCAGAAAAAGCTCTTAAAAATACTACACAGACGGCCCCTGGGATGGAGTCACTTACCTTCATATTAAAAAGTGTTCTTTAAAATTTAAAGCTTTTCTTTGCCAACTTTACAGTATTTGTTTTAATTTTGGTATTTTTTCTATAAAGTGGAAATCTGGGCATGTCATCCTTATACCTAAGCCGGGAAAAGATCGCTCAGATCCGAAAAATTACAGACCTATTACTCTTTCTTCAGTACTCAGTAAACTTCTCGAGAGGGTCATCTGTTCTAGGCTTACCATCTATCTTAACGATATTAATTTCTTTAATAATTTTCAAGCTGGTTTCCGTTCAAAATTCAGTACCGCAGACCAGATAGCCAAGTTGTCTCATCATATTGCTTTAAACCTTTGTAAAAAACATTTTGTGTATACTGCCTTTTTCGATGCCGAAAAGGCTTTCGACAAATTATGGCATAATGGTCTTCTTTATAAGCTAAATAAGATCTCCCTCCCGGTAAAATTTATTCGCTTAATTGCAGACTTTTTTTATTTAACAGGCAAATTCGTTTTAAAGTTAATAATGTTTTTCTGATCCTTTGCTCGTGAATAAGGGCACCCCTCAGGGTAGCCCCTTAGTCCACTTCTGTTTTTAATTTTTGTAAACGACATTCCTAACCCATCTTCTGATTACATTTATATTTCTCAATATGCTGACGACTTGGCTGTCTGGTCGTCGGCCATTAATATTCTTGCCGCAAGGGACGACTTGCAATACTATATTAACCTACTTCAATGCTGGTGCAGCAAGTGGAGATTATTCCTTAACCCGTCTAAATCACATTCTATTGTTTTCTCTCGCCGCCGTCCTGTTTTAATCCCAATCTTAGTTTTTAATGATACCGTTATTCCAAATTATAATTCAGTCAAGTTCTTGGGTATCACGTTTGATACTAGATTTAATTTTAAACTGCATTTTGAAAGTTTGTTTAAGGAACTAAAAATTCGCACTTCCCAATTATATACTGTCTGTGGGACAGCTTATAATCCCAGAGCTCCATCGTCTTCAACCTTAATTTTGTATACTAGTCTTATTCGTTCACTCATTGAATACTCCTTTATTGTTTTCCCTCTACTCTCCAAAAGTAACCGTTGTAAATTAGAGCAAATTCAAATTAATGCTCTAAAAATTATTTTTCACATACCTCGTTGGGTTTCACCTGTTGCACTTATTGATCTTCACTCTCTTCCCAGCGTTCAATCACGGATTGATTCACTTCTTGTAAATTACTGCAAAAACCGTTTAGAAACTAATAATCACTTTATAAAAACCTGTATTCTTGATGAACAGTTGATCCTCTCGCATCTCATTGAGCCTAGCGTGAAAGGCCCGTTCTCGGTGCCTCTTATTTAGTTTCCCTTGGCCTAGCCTTGTCATTCTTCTTATATTTGTATCCTTTCTGGTGTTATTCCTATGTTTCCACCCTGGGAATGGTTGGTATGGTGTTTATTTATAGTTACCATTTGTAGTTTTCCTGGGGTGGGGTGGCTCTGAAACGACTCCTTTTGTGTTCACGTTTACTTGTGTGTCCCCTGGCTGTTGTCAGGTTTTGTTTTTTCGTGTGGCTTTTGGCTACCCTTTTCCGTGCTCACTCCTCGCACTTATTTTTGCGCTTGTATAATTTTTGTTAGACTTTGTAGCACGGCCTACAGCTGTGGAACCCAGTCATTAAACTAAGTCAGTTTCGTTCGTGGGCAACCTAACTTTCCAAAATATCCACATTCCTACTTTCAGGCTGTCAGGTATAGACAAATATTGGCCGTGGTACATCCCTTGATATCGTTTCATTCCGTACAACAGGAAAATGGATGGAATACTATGTGAATAATAGAAATGAAAATATTATTTTGAATAGATATTCAGTTGTCCCCACTTACGGTGCTGGTATATATGTTTAAGATTCGGTATTTATCTAGCATAAATCGGAACCTTTTAGCGTTATTGTACGAGGCTAGGTTTGTCCAATCAGAAATATCGTACGAACGACATTTTTGTGGAAAACCAGAAATTATGACAAATCAACCAATTACAGCGTTTATATATATGAACATAGCAACTGCTCCGTAAAACAAAATGGCCGCCTCCACAAGTGGAGGTGTTCATCGAAAGTTGCTTCAAAAATATTGCATTATTGCACGTAAAAGATTGTTCTAAACCAAAATTTATTGAACTGACAAGTAATTCATTAGAAAGATTTAAGAAATTTCCTTTGAGTGGACGAAGTTTGATTGCAAGGAGGCAGAAATATCCCGAAATTCCGCAAATTTGATCGACCTAACGATGAACGTTTACGGATTTAGACTGTTGGGGAAGTTGTATTGCATCCACCTGCATATTAATGCACAACTTTATCCAACCAGCCCCTTAAATACCACTGTTTTTGCAATGAAAGTTAAGGCCTTAAGTTAAAAGCCTAGTATGACTATGATGAGACCTTGTGAGGTTTGATTTAACAACGTAGGCCCCTAGTGGCTATATTTACAGCAGTTAATTCCAAGAGCCTGTGCTGTAGAAGACTTACCTCCCGTGAAAGGTCAGTTTAGGTTAAGTCTGATAAATAATCAGACCATGTACTATAGCCTAGCGGCTGTACATGGTCTGGCTTCAACACTATCTAAAACCGAGGGAAAACTGTACATTGATTCAGCATAATTGCGTTGAATGATTTATACAATGCACATTACAGCGGGCCTATCCAGTACGTAGAACGTCGTGATTTTAAGACTGTTCTTAAGTTATAACAACATAAATGCATCCAACCTAACAACTATGCCTAAAAGCATTGTAACAACATCTTAATATTTGTTACAACTTACGTTTCAGACCTCAAAGTTTGAAATAAGATGATTAAAATAGGCAGTAATTCCGGGCCAAGTATTCCTCCCGTAATGTTTTGACACTGCGTTCTACGCTTTTTTCCACGATGTTTGAGTAGTTCTTTGAATAATGCTTAGCGCAGTCAGCGTTCGCGCGTACTTTCATGTTCCTTATCATACGTGGGCGTACTTAAGCATTCTAATTTTCCCAAGTTCAAATAAAAGCCCCAAATAAATGAGCTTACTTTAGATTGGATTAGCGTAGGAACACTTGCTGTGCGTATTGAGCTAAAGCGCACACTGAAAAGTTTAATTGAAAATCCTCATGTAAATGTGTATGTGTGCCGTCCCACTCAGTATCGCAATTAGACTTGGCGTAGTGCATACTGAGTGGGATCGTTTATCTCACTAGGTTAGGTTCAGAGTTTATAATGTTGTGGTGTAAATATAGCCTAGAAATTATTTTTACGACTGGTGTAAATATAGCCACAGCGTTTTATCAAACCTTTAATTTGCTTTGCCAGGGGGTGACCAACAATCCGAGACATTTTAAAGGCTCTTAAAAGTTTGCATACTAATTTATAAAACTCCAGTGGTTTTAATCGAGGTTCATTAGGTCAGTTGATAAGGCATATCTAATGGTCGTTGGTTGAAGCCCCATAGTATTTTGTATTCGTAGTGGCTATATTTACAACCGTTTACTCCATTGACTCTGTGCTGTAGAAGACTTACCTCCCGGGAAGGCTTAGGTTTAGATTAGGTTAGGTTAGGGTTTATAAAGCAGTGGCCTAAATATAACCTAGAACCTATTTTACGACTGTTATAACTATAGCCACAGCGTGTTTTTATTTTTTTATTTTCTTTAGAATGTAAACAAAGTCTCATATTTTTTTTTATTTTTCAGGTTCGGTTCTCCAGCTGAAAATGGATGGATGGTAGAAGAAATGGACTGTGTGAAAACCATTCAGATTGATTGGTGCAGTCTTCCAGCAGCTCCAGATGATATCCTTGAGCTCACCAATTGTAGCTGCAAGAAAGGCAATTGCAAACTTAAGCCAAACTCAGATGTCCAATTTCCTGCAGAACTAACCTGCTGCAGTGAAATTGGCATGCAGTGCACGGAACTTTGCAGGTGTTCAGGTTGTCAAAACTGCCACAATGAGGATTCTAATATCCAGATATGTCAGAGGAGGAAGGCTGAGATTCCGATGATGAGGATTAAAACTGAACTTTTTTCAACTTTATTGTCTCCAAGTTGTGGAAAAGAATGTGGAAAATTATAAGGGGAGGGAGCAAGCACATTTCAAATGTTTCAAAAGAGCTTGATATTAAAATTCATTTATGCAGTTTGCAAAAAGCACTTTGAAGTTTTAACGGTTGTTTGGGGACAATGAACATGTGCTAAATTGAGCAAAATAACAATTTTTACCATCAAAATCCATTTACAAATAGCCATTCTTAAGCTGTTTCTTTTTTTTTTTATTTAGGCGTTAATTTGCATAAACATTTTCGAGCAGTTTTTCTTTCCATTGAAATTGTGCATGTCAAAAATGCACAAACATTAGTCAGCTACACTTTAGAAAATGAATGTTTAAAAAATTAAATATATATTTTTTTTTTTTTTATGTGAAGTAAAAGAAAACATTTGTGGTTAAAAGGTGCTTGGGGAAATTGAATTAAACTGGGCCATTATTTGCTGATGATTAGAAGTGGATACTTTTTCTATAAGTTAATTGTGCACATTGGATTTGGGATGATGTAGCATGCTTTTAGGGCCATGGAGAAATTTATTGTTGGAGGGTTAGCCGGGGATGGACTAGTGTCTTGTCCAGGGGAGGTATCTCTTTGTGGGAAAACAGAATTGCATAACAAAAATTGAGCAATTTTTCTTTCCATTGAAATTTTGCATGTCAAAAATTGCACAAACTTAGATAAGCCACATTTAAAAAATTGAATGTGTCAAAATGTAAAAGATTGTTTCTTTTTAACGTGAAGTAAAAGAAACATTTGTGATTAAAAGGTGCTTGGGAAAATTGATTTAAACTGGGCCATTACCTGCTTATGATTAGAGGTGGATACTTTTTTGTAAGTTAATAGTGAATATTGGATTTGGGATGATGTAGCATGCATTTTTTTCTAAAATTTGAGCAGATTTTCTTTCCATTGAAATTATGCATATCATAAAATGCGTAAACATTGATCATCCACACTTTAAGAAATGAAAGTGTCAAAAAATAAAACGCTTGGGAAAATTTATTTAAACTGCACCATTATTTGCTCATGATTAGAGGAGAATACTTTTTCTGTAAATCAATTGTGCATATTTCATTTGAAATGATGTACCTTGCTATGATGCTTTTAGGGCAATTAAGGAATTGAATGCTGTGGAGTTAACCGGGAATGGACTGGTGTCCTGTCTCATCATCATATCGAGCGAACTCGGGCACTGCCGACAAAGATTCTCCACTGCTTGCGATCATCCATGGCACCTGGCAGGACATCTCTTTCAATTCCAGTGTCCTTCTCAAGAACATCAATGTAGGTTAGTGCTGGCCTACCACGACTTCTTTTTCCATGTTTTGGGTCCCAGAGAAGTGTCTGATGTATGACTTCATCTCTGCTCCTCCAACAGTGGCCAGCAAATTTAAGGCGCCTTGCCTGGATGACTTCAGAAATAGGCTGTAAGTTTCCATAAAGTTGGCTGTTAGGAGATGCTGTTGCCATGACACACTAAGGGCAAATCTCAGCAATTTTGTGTATATACCATCCAGTCTCCTTGAAAGTGCATTTGTCATAGTCCATCCCTCAGATCCATACAACAGCACACTTTCAACAGCTGCCTTGAAGAAATTGATTTTGAGATCTCTGGAGAGATCACTACGCCATATGTTGCTCAGCTTGGAACAGGCAGTCCATGCTTTTCCAATTCGGACATCTATGTCTTTCTTGGTGGAGTCTACCCACGAACCAAGATACTGAAAGTTGGTGACTTGCTTTAAAGTGGTACCGTTAATGTCCTTGAGGCTAGCTTGTGGATGGTTGTACATCATGTACTCAGTCTTTTGACTATTTATTGTCAGACCAACCTCTTTGGCAGCCTGTTCAACTCTGTGTAATAGATGTTCAGCATCAGCAATGTTGTCTGACAGCAGCGCGATGTCATCTGCAAAATCAGTGTCAGTTAATGTTGTAGATGGGTGGCGTCTGCTCTGCCGTTGCTTCAAGGTAAAACCCAGGTGTGCATGGTTCTCCATAGCTTTCCTCAAAGCATAGTCGAGTGTTATGATAAACAGGAAGGGAGCAAGAGTGTCTCCCTGTAGAACTCCGGCCAGAATTTGGAAAAGTCTGTATCACCATCAGGACTTCTGACCCTTGCTGTTGTGTTTTTATACATAATACCAATGGCATTGACAATGAAAGGCGGTATACCATAAGCAAGGAGGATTTGCAGCATTTTTTCACGATGAATACTATCAAAAGCCTTGCGAAAATCAACAAAAGTGAGCACCGCAGGTAGGTGTTTTGATTTAATGCCTTCAATGAGTCTGCGAAGTGTCAAAATTTGCGATATTGTGCCCCTTTTTGGTCTAAAACCATTCTGATTGTTACGAAGAAACGGTTCAATGTGTGCTCGGATACGATGTAACAATAGTTTGTTAAAGATCTTTGCTGAGATGCATGTAAGGCTGATACCCTGTAATTACTGGTCAAACCAAGGTCACCTTTCTTTGGTATAGGTATAATTTCACTCTTCGTCCATGCAGTTGGTATGTTACCTTGTAGAGCCATGTTGCAAATGCCCAGAAGTTGCTGGTTTAATATTCCACTTTTCCAAACCTCTGTTGGTACATTATCATAACCAGTTGCTTTGTTAAGGGACATAGTTTGGATGACTGTAATTAGCTCTGTCATAGTGAATGGTTCAGTGTCAATAGGAAGCTCACCTTCAACTACAGGTAAGATTGCAGCATCATTTGTGTTTGGTGGTTGCCCCAGCAGTTGTTGAAAATGCTGTTGCCACTTTTCAAGTCTTTCTTTAGGTGTATCTGCTCTGATTTTTCCTTTGGTTGAACTTTTTCTGCCACTAACTTCATTAATAATTGACCAAGCTATCCTGGACTTACGCTGGTGAGCAGCATCTGTGATCTCTTTTGTCTTCTTACGAATATATTTTTCCTGGTTTCTTGTGTATGCCGATTTTAATTCCTGTTTCAGGTGATCATACTCTGTAAAGTCTATATTTTCCTCACTACTCTGGCATAAAGCGTGATATGCCATCTTCAGCGCCAGTCGTTTTTCAGTGATACCATCATCTTCCCATGGTACTCTTTTGGAGCGCTTTAACTTCTTAGGGATGTGTTTTTTGGTTGCTATTTCGTGAGCAGTGATGAGGTTGGAGTAGGTAGCTTCAACTAATTCATCCACATGTAAAGCTTGCAGTGCTTCAAAGCGGTTATGAACTTCAACTTTGTAGCTCTCACGCACTGATGTGTTATCAAGCAGCTGAGACCAGTCATACTGTGGAGGGCGTTTACTTACTGTGTTGGCCCGTAGGCTTAATTTCAGCTTTGCAGTAACAATTCTGTGATCTGAACCAACTGTCTAGAGGAGGTATTATCTCTTATCTTTTTGCATTACAGAAAGAACTGATAAGCATCAGCCCTGTGAGTCATCAAGCTTGGGAAAGGATTAACTTTTATCCAAATGAACAAAATGCTCATGATTAGAGTTGGGTACTTTTTTGTAAATTAATACTGAATATTTTATTTAGAGTGATGTAAAATTCTTTCATGGAAATTAAGGCAGAAAGAGTGCTGTGTGAGTTGTGATGGGAATTTAAGCAGGAATGGACTGGTGTACTGTCCAGAAGAGGTATTACTCTAATCTTTTTGCATCACAGAAAGAACCAATAAGCATGAGCCTCGTGAATCATTAAGCTTGGAAGAGGATTAGATTTCATCCAAATGAACAAAATGCTCATGATTAGAGGTACTTTTTTGTTAATTAAGAGTGTATACTTTATTTAGAGTGATGTAAAATTCTTTCATGGAAATTGAGGGAGGAACAGTTCTATGTGAGTATTGATGGTAAATTAACCAAGGATAGACTGGTGGCCAGTCCAGGGGAGGTATTATTTCTGATCTTTTGGCATCACAGAAAGAACGATAAGCATCAGCTTTGTGAGTCATCAAACTTGAACTTTTATTCAAATAAAAAAATGCTCATGATTAGAGTTGGGTAGTTTTTCTGTAAATAAATAGTGAATATTCTTTTTGGGATGATGTAGCATGCTTTCAGGAAAATGAGGAAGGGCAGTGTTAAGTGAGCAATGCTGGGGAGTTAACCGGGGAAGGACTGGTGTCCTGTCCAGGGGAGGTGTTATCTCTCGTCTTTTTGTTTTACAGAAAGAAGGGATAAGCATCAGCCTGAATTGAGATTCTTTTGTATATCTACCATTTGCTATAAACAGAAATCATTTACACCACAATCTTATCTCTTTATGAGTGTAATAGGGAACTAAATTTATGTGACTGCCCCTTGCAAAGTTTTGCATCTGCTAAAATGATTAAACGTAAACCTTTCAAATAACATTTATGTAACATGAGAGTAGCCAAATAAAACAAACTAAGACATAAGAAATTAATGTATTTATAATTTATTTTTGAAAGCACTAAATACATTACATCAAAGTATTTTGAAAATCTTTATTTCACAATAATCTGCATGCCACAACGTTTCTTTAAAAACAGATAACTTAAGTGTGCAAGTTTTGTTAAGATTATTTGAAATTTGCTTCCTTCTTTTCTCTACCATATATATATATATCCCATCCTTTAAACTGAAAAAGTGTGTGACTTAATTAATTGAGTAGTTAATTTTGTGATAATTTGTAAATAATTAACTAGACAATTAATTAATATGTTTGTTAAGAATTAACTTGTTGATTAGTTAACATATTAGTAGTTTAAAAAAAACTAATTAATTTAATTAGCCAATTGGTTGATTAATTAGTGAACTTGTTTAACAGTTACAAATAATTTAAGATTTCACTTGAGGTCTAAAATAAATCATTTTGAGTGAGCTCCCACGAAAATTTCCAGTGTCTGTGTTCTTTCTCACTTGGGTAAAAAAAATAGTGAAACTGGTATATGTGTTTTAAGTATAGGAATTTAACTCCCTTTTCCTTGACTTTTCATCTCGGTCAACCACAACTATGCGTGGGGACAAAGAAATTTGTGATTAGGAACTCATATTTAATCATTCTGTAATAAATTTAGGTAATCCATCCACCAATTGCACAGAAATTGAAAACCGTGCACATTATTGCCCTATGTCCCATGGTCTAATAGTCAATACTGCCAATATCCAATAAAGCCCGCTTATAACGTTTTAGGATCAGGCCAGGGAGGGGAGTTGTCGTTGATCAGACGTAAGCAAGTAATTATGACCATATGACTGGACATCTTCCATTCTAGTCAAGGGGGTCCATTACAGAAAATGTGTTACAGAAACTTCGACATTTGTTTTGTTTTGTATAACTAAAGATTGTAATTCTAGACTGTATGATCTAAGCTATCATATAAGGAGAACAATATGAATGAAATCTCGGGGTGATTAAAGATATACCAAAAATTACAAGTAAAAGTGAAATTAAGTAAAGAATAAGTCACGGTGTAGCTAGAGCGGCCAAAATTGGTCAAATTTCATTTGGCCGGTACTGAACCAATTTTACTGGCCAAACATGTCTCAAAACGGCCAAATTTGCCATATTTTGACCGGTAATAAGCCAATATGGCAACCCTGCCTTAATATTACTTTAAATACCGAAGATCGCGATCTTCCAACACATTAAAAACTAATCCGAATGCTAACCATTGCACTGTCGCTACTTAGGCTATTTCAACCTCCTTCCACACACTCAGCGCCCTATCTGCCTATACCCATTCATAACGCTTTGAAAGTCAAAACGTTGCTCGGTAACAATCTTTTATAAACAGATTGAATTGATTTTGAGAAAAACATGTATTTAACAAGAATTGTTCTCTGGAAGTTTTCTTGAGATTTTTCACTGAAATGAGACCGCCACACGACATTTTTGCTGGTATCTACTACCCAAACCTACAACCACCCGAACCACAAATCCAATTGTTTCACATACAGTGCCTACACTATAATTATCAATTAGCAAAATACACTTAATTATTCATACGGCATGACAGGAACGGAGCCAGGTTAAAATTTCAAGCAGTCAGGGGCCAACCCAAACCCAACCAGATGATGTTGATAACATTGTTCTATCTGCAGTTTTTAATCATCATTTAAGTGGGGTAACTCAGCCCTTCCCCCTCCCCCACCGACCGCCAGGATACATAAATCTCATACATCTCCATGTAATTTACCAATTCATGTAAAAATGACCCCCTCCCCCAGGCTATCATTTAGGAATTGGAGAAATGGGTGTGCATTGAGAATTTCAGGTGTACACTAATTTGATGACGCCGTATACGCGTTGTGCGTGCGCATAGCGTGGGTCCCACGAACTCCTGGGATAGGGGTAGGAGGCAAAGTCTTGTAGCCAATCAATTTAAGGGGTCAAGATTGGCTTTATAAAAATGCTTGCTTATATCTGAGAATTACTCAAAAATTATTTGCGTGTCAAACACAAGCATGCGGATAAATAATCTTTTTCATTTAATGTACAGTTGTAGTGTCATTATTTCAGTTTGGAGCAAACCAAAGTTGTATATCAACAAATAACAAAACCAAAAATGGTTTTGTTATTCTCGAAACAATCTGTCCGATCTGTCCTGTAAATGTATGTCAAAAGCCTATGAATTTTGGTTAAAAAGAGACAAGCAATTTTGTCTTATGAGGGCAAAAGCCTATAAATTGGAAAAATTTCTCAGAGGTGGGGAGGTGGTGGGGGAAAAGCGATCTTGTAGGCGACATCCCCCAATACCCCGTAGCGTCGCCACTGTATGGCAGTCTCAAATTAATTCTTCAGTTCTTGCTTCGTATTTTCACACTGTTCAGGTCATTAGAGGTTCCGCCTTTGATCCTAATTCGATATTGATTATTTCCTTATTCCTTGCTCGCTGTATGCCAGTTATTTCATTTGTTTATCATTATTTCCTAGTTCCTACTTCAATATTGATTATCTCCTTATCGTCGCTCGCTATATAACTGTTCTTCTATCGTTATTTCCTAGTTCCTAGTTCGATATTGACTAACTCCTTATTCGTCGCTCGCTAAATACATGTTCTTTTATCGTTATTTCCTAGTTCCTAATTCGATATTGAATAACTCCTTATTCGTCGCTCGTTATATACCTGTTCTTTTATAGTTATTTTCTAGTTCCTAATTCAATATTGATTAACTACTTATTCGTCGCTTGCTATATACCTGTTCTTCTATCGTTATTTCCTAGTTCCTAATTCTATATTGTCTATCTCCTTAATCGTTGCTCGTTATATACCTGTTCTTTTATCTTTTTATCGTTATTTCCTAGTTCCTAATTCGATATTGTCTATCTCCTTAATCGTTGCTCGTTATATACCTGTTCTTTTATCTTTTTATCGTTATTTCCTAGTTCCTAATTCGATATTGACTAACTCCTTATTCGTCGCTCGCTATATACTTGTTCTTTTATCGTTATTTCCTAGTTCCTAATTCAATATTGACTATCTCCTTATTCGTCGCTCGTTATATAGCTGTAGTTCTTTTATCGTTATTTCCTAGTTCCTAATTCAATATTGATTAACTCCTTATTCGTCGCTCGTTATATAGCTGTAGTTCTTTTATCGTTATTTCCTAGTTCCAATTCGATACTAAATATCTCTGTTTTCGTCGCTCGCTATATACCTGTTCTTTTTTTAATATTATTATTATTGTTATTTCCTAGTTCCTAATTCGATATTGACTAACTTCTCATTCGTCGCTCCCTATATACTTGTTCTTTTATCGTTATTTCCTGGTTCCTAATTCAATATTGATTAAGTCCTTATTCGTCGCTTGTTATATACCTGTAGTTCTTTTATCGTTATTTCCTAGTTTCTAATTCGATATTGACTAGCTCCGTATTCGCCGCTCGCTATATACCTGTTCTTTCATTGTTATTTCCTAGCTCCTAATTCGATATTGACTAACTCCGTATTCGTCGCTTGCTATAAACCTGTGTTTTATCGGGTTTTTTTAGTTCCTAATTCGATATTGACTAATTCCTTATTCATCTCTCGGTATTTAACTTTTCTTTCATCTTTGATTCCTAGTTCCTAGTTCGATATAATTTTCTATCGTTATTTCCTAGTTCCTAATTCGCTATCGACTATCTGCTTATTCGTCGCTCGCTATATTCCTGCTCTTTTATCGTTATTTCCTAGTTCCTAATTCGATATTAAGTATTTCCTAATTCGTCGCTTGCTATATAACCTGTTCTTGTATCGTTATTTACTAGTTCCTAATTCGCTATCAACTATCTGCTTATTCGTCGCTCGCTATATTCCTGTTCTTTTATCTTTTTATTGTTATTTCCTTAAAAAAAAACAGGTATATAGCGAGCGACGAAGAGTTAGTCAATATCGATTTAGGAACTAGGAAATAAAGATAAAAGATCGGGATATAGTGCTTGTGATCTTATTGTCTACACTAATCTTCATTTCTGTGACTGTTTTTGTAGCTTTTACTTCAAATTTCCAGTTGAGACTTTTTACACTGCCTGTTAGCATTTAACCAGTTCCACTACAATTTCTTATCTTGGATTTAATGGCTTTTACCAGATCTTTTATGTTGAGTTTGAATAGTACAAGGAGATATGTGGGCAATGAGCCGTGGATGCAAACAATACGACAGCTTGGTCTACAAAGGAAAGGACTGAGGCGAGGAACAAAGGCTGGTAAAAAAGCATTCAAATCTGATCTGCATTCATACCATCGTAATCTTTCTATCACTACACAAATAACTAAACGCAACTTGGAAAAAAATCCCCCTCCGGTACGACAGCCTTTCAAAATCATAGTACCCATAACATTTACTCCTCTTACTCCCCCCGTTCCATCAGATGTCGAATCCGAACCATATGGCATATTGCGGAATAGTTTCCCCTCGAAAGATTTATGTGCGGGTTTGATCAATGCAAGGTCTATCAACAATAAAGATTTCTTACTTTATGATTTCCTGACTGAAAACCGTTTAGATATTTTGTGCATAACAGAAACATGGATTAATTCCGAAGACGACTACGCCCGAATACAATGTTCACAATTAAATATAAATGAGTACTTTATCGATACGGCAAGTAGAGAAAAACGTGGGGGTGGTGTGGCCCTGGTTTATAGAAAGGAGTTTCCTGTACGGAAAATATGTGAGGATGTTTTCCCATCGTTTCAGTTTGGTCACTGGGAAATTATAAAGCACACATCAAAATTTAATATCTATATTATATACCGGCCCCCATCTGTAACTGGTGTAACCCTTAATACATTCTTTGATGAACTTAATCGATTTATCCTGGAGCCTGCAAGTCAATTGCCCAATGTTGTCATAGTAGGTGACTTTAATATCCACGTTAATGACAATGACAGTTCATCTGCACAACATTTCATTGAAATAATGCAAGCCGTGGGATTTTCACAGGAAGTTAATACATACACACATAACCAAGGAAATATTCTTGATTTAGTCTTCGTTGAAGGAGAGTCTGAAACGAATGATACAATTTTGAATGAATGTGATGTCGGACCTTTCTTATCGGACCACCGTTTCGTTACATTCTCTCTTAGGTTGAGAGAGCATACACGGAGAGAGAAAACGTATAAATTTCAGAAAGATTAAAGGTATTAACTTGGATGCTTTTTCTCGCGACATTGAAAATGCATTTAACATACAGCCTCTTGTATCAAACAATATCGATGAGTGTGCTTCTCAGTTCAATCGGACAATCTTATCTGTCTTAGATGATCATGCCCTGTAATTGAAAAGGTTGTTGTTGCTCGAAAGAAAAACCTTGGTTCACTCCAGAACTCAAGAAACAAAAGCAAGCAGTAAGAATTGCAGAGAAAAGATGGAAAAGAAACAAAACTAGAGACAATTGGGAAACATTGAAATCAGAGAGGTCCAGGTATTCTGTTATGCTGAAACAATCAAAAGAAAGAACAATCAGTGATGCAGTTAAGGAATGTGGGCATGACTCAAAACGCCTTTATAGTTTAGCTAAATCAATCATGGGAAAAGATGTACAAAACCCCTTACCTGTAGTCTTAGGAAATGATGAGGTTTTATCAGAGAAGTTTATAGAATTCTTTTTACAAAAGATTACAAACATAAGAGAAGAGCTAAAGGATTCTGAGCTATTCAATCCTCCTATGAGAATGGTATCTGTCAGACTGAATGCTTTTGTTAATGTTACAGAGGATGAACTTATCAGTATTATTAATAGCATGCCATCAAAATCTTGCGACAATGATGCTTTACCAACAAACCTTCTAAAGAATGTTTTAAGTGCAGTTATTAAACCTCTTACAAAAGTAGTAAATACTTCTCTTGAATGTGGTGCCTTTGCTAATGACTGGAAAAAAGCCATCATTAGACCTCTTGTAAAGAAACACAATTTGGACTTGAATTTGGCCAATTATAGACCAATCAGCAATCTACCATTTATCTCCAAAGTTGCTGAAAAGTTGTGCTGAAGCAATTGAATATTCATTGTGAAAAGTGGCCCCCCTTCCACCGTATCAGTCAGCTTACCGTCCCAATCATAGCTGTGAAACTGCAATAGTTAGTTTGGTAGATGATTTACTCTGGGGTTTTGAGAGAAAACAGGTCACACAAATGTGTTTTATGGATCTCTCAGCGGCATTCGACACTGTTGACCATGAAGTTTTACTAAAAGTGTTGTCTGCTCAATATGGTATAGACCAATTGTCACAAAAATGGTTTACTGACTATTTGTCATGCAGAAGATGTTGTGTTAAGGTTAATAATTCTTATTCAACCTACAAACCATTAGATTTCAGTGTTCCACAAGGAAGTCTCTTATGACCCGTTTTATATTCAATGTATGCTAGTACATTGCAATATGTCATTCCTAATTGCTTTCAACTGCACGGGTACGCTGATGATCATGCGATTAAGCAATCTCACCAACCTACCATTCAGGATGCCACTAGAGTCAAAAATGAAATATCACACACCATGCAGCAAGTTAAAATCTGATGGATCAAAATAGACTCAAACTTAACGACACGAAAACTGAATTTATACAGTTCGGGTCAAGACAAATGTTATCCAAATGCCTTGTTGACAGTGTCCCTATCAATGGTGGAATTGTGAAAGCTGCCACTTGTGTGAAATATTTAGGGGTTCATTTAGATACAAATTTGGCGTTCAAAACTCAGATCAGTGCAAGGTGCAGGGCTGCCATGGCTAATCTCAGACTGGTTCGTAGCATAAGAAATGTACTAACATTTGATGCATGTCACGCTATTGTGTTAGGATTAGTTATCAGCCACTTGGATTACATAAATTCTATTTTCTTAAATACGCCTGATTTTGATATTGCTAAGTTACAACGAATACAGAATATGGCAGCACAGCTAGTTTTGAGAAGAGGGAGTAGAGAAAGTGCCTCTCAGGCACTGCGTGATTTACATTGGCTCCCTATCAAGTCCCGAATTATTCATAAAGTGTTGACCCTGATATACAAGTCTGTTGTTGAAAAGTCGGCCCCAGATTACCTTAGGTGTAAATTTTCATTAGCCACTAATTCAACCAGATCCTCCGCTCCTGTAATGTTGCCTACAAATTGGTGATTCCACGTACTCAGCAAAACATTTGCCTCAAGAGCTATTAGTGTTGCAGGAGCAGAACTCTGGAACAAACTTCCAAATAACATCAAACTTTCTCCCAATGTAAACATTTTTAAAAGGCAGCTGAAGACACATCTATTCCCTTCTTAATTTTTGAAATTGCATTTTACACATTTTATCTTTTTATATCCAGTGTTATATACCATTTATACAAAGTAATATTTTTCTAAACCATTTTATCGATTTCCAAATTACTTTTTATATTCAACTTTTACTGTAGTTTTGATATGAGTATTGTATTTTCCTTTATCCGATTTTGATATTTATACGTACATGATTATATATTTTTTTCTATATTTGTATTTTAATTGTAAAGCGCAGCCGAAAACCATGTTATGGCATGCGCTATATGAAATGAAATAAATAATAATAATAATAATATAGCGAGCGACAAATAAGGAGATAGTCATCGACTTAGGAACTAGGAATACCAATAAAAAGATAAAAGAACAGGTATATTGCGATCGACGAATAAGGAGATAGTAAACATCGAATTAGGAACTCGGAAATAACAATAAAAGAACAGGTATATGACGAGCGACAAATAAGGAGTTAGTCAATATTGAATTAGGAAGTAGGAAATAACGATAAAAGAAGAGGGATTTAACGAGCGAAAAAAAGGGCATATAAAACAGAAAAGAAATAAGAAACTAGGAAATGAATAAGGAAATTTATAGAAGATACTGAAATATATCAATCCAGAAACTAAAGAAATAATATTTTGAATTGGATGAAAAACTAGAAGATGAATATGATAGATAATAATATAAATGGTGAAATAAGATATAAAGATCGTTGTCAAATAACATTTATGTTAATAAAATATAAAACACGGCCGATGAAATTATTTGTATATATTTGTATATTTGTTGAAAATAAAAGCCTTAACACCGGTTTTAACTGTTAAATACATTAATATGCTGAACAGTGTGTGGTAATTTGTGTAAATCAATGGGGCGGTGGGAAGGGCATTCCAAAGTCTGGGGCGAAAACTAAGCAGGATTTATCTCTAAATGACCTGCAGCGTGTACGTCTGATATCAGGAATGAAATAATTGCATGGTTTGAGGGATTGGCGATAGGGTCGAAACTTCAGCATATCTTTCAGATAAGTGGGTGCAATGTCATTTAGAGCTCTGTATTTGAGTTAGAATTGAAATTAAAATGGATAGTTCTTTCATAAAGTAATTTGATATTGAATTAGGAACTAGGAAATAACGATAAACAGTTAAAAGAACAGGTATATAGTGAGCTACGAATACGGAAATAGTCAACATCGAACTAGAAATTAGGAAATAACAATAAAAGAGCAGATATATAGGGAGCAACGAATTAGGAAATAGTCAATATTGATTTAGGAACTAGGAAACAACGATAACAGAAGAGGTATATAGCAATTCATTAAATAAATGACAAGTACACATTCTTTTTTTTTTTTTTGCCAAATGCGTCCTAAGCAACTGGAGGTGGCAATCAAAATAATGAATGGAGAGGATACTTTCATGAACTGTTTGGCAACCGGAAGCGTCAAAAATTTAACTGAAGCCAAAAAAATTTACCTCAAGTTTAGGCCTACTGCCATACATTATCAATTACAATTGTAATGAAAATCATTATGAGGTGTGAAAACTAATTAAAGATGCACAATAAAGGAGTTTCCCTTATAGTTTAATGTTGTTCCCAATCATGAGTTTCATTTAGTTACGACTGCACGCGAAATAGGCAAGGAGCGAGTTAAGAAGAGGGCAACATGGTCGTAAAACTTCGGGTATGCATGCATCTGAAAGTAAAAAAAGCACAATTCTGTTATTTTTAATTTTATGTTCTATTCATGTTATTGCCTTAAATTTATATAGATAGACATAGACAGAGAAACTATTCTGAATTGTCCCGATTTATTTTTTGTTGGACAAATTTGTCTAACACCCTCTGCGCTTGAAGTCTAGTTATACCCCTGCGTGCACGATGAGCAGAGGACAGAATTAATCCAGAACAGAATTACAACTTACGAATTGCAGGTATTTATAACACTTTAAATAGAACTAAGGCTCATTTTTTCTGTTTCAGATCCTCATAAAAAATATTAAATAAAGAAAGCGCCGGTACTAGATTTCCTACCCTCATTGGTCTGAAATCCTTCCACCTCCCCTGGGTATAGCTGAAAGCGCAATTTCCCCTCCCTACCGCGACTAAAATTGATTCAATTTTAATCGGTCTGAAAATTGCTGATGGTCCTTTTCTTTTAATATTAAATTTGCAATCACGAAAGTTAGAAGATCAGAATTGAATTTCTTTGGACGAAGCCAGGCCCGTATACGTCGAGATAAGAGAAATGGATGCACTTGAAAGTCGATCCGGCGAGATCAAAGTACGTTGTTAACCAGTGTTGCTGCATCCAAAATATTCCAAATTTGTCTTTGTGTCGACCTATTCATGTACACTTTGGAAAAACTAAATATGAAAGGAATTTGAGTTCCTTTAAACTCAATTCACTATGCAGAACTTCAGTATTAAGGGCCGTAAATACTTGCCCCCATTAAAATATAATAACGAAATGGCCAATGTATCGTCCTTGCTTCAAACGCCACTGAATTTGTAACGGGTGAGGGGATTTATAAGAGAATTTGGTCGATGGTCTCCCCTCCTTCATCCCTCTCCCTCTCCCCCCTCCCCTCCTCTCCTCCCGGGCTCAATGGGCCCCTTGACTATTTCCATCCTGTCCATGATTAGTTTGGTTGTGATTTATCTATCAACACGCTCAAAAAAATGCTAAGTATCATGTCCCCTCTTGTTTCGATTCCCGTCTGTCTTTTGCTAGTTTCGCTAATTGGAATGTTTGCGTCAAAGTGTTGATGAAATATACCTTTGAATTTGCGCCTTTTATCGCTCACCGGGCGAAAGGTCATAAATCACCAACCAAAGAAATGGGTTTTGTTTCTAAAACATTTCCTGTATGTTGGCCCCTCATGCTCTTAGCCGGGTTTGGGGAAGGAAGAAAGAGAGGGAGGGAGGGGGGGGGGGGGTGTCGTTATTTAGAGCGAATGACCCCCTTTGTTGAGCAAATGACCTTTTGAATCTAAAAGAATAATAAGCACCTAGAATTTCAAAGTTTGTTGTCCTGTTGTACAAAAAACGAACCCCCGTTTCAAATTGCTGGCTATGAGCCTGCCCCTGATTCGGCGTAGATATAAGAAAACTGTTTTTCGACCGTGAGAACAAAGTTTACAGGAATGCAAGTGAATTCAGCAGTTCAGAAAGTTGCCGATCTGACTTATTATTTCATTTCAATGTTCCCCTACAGTTCATCTTGTAGCATACTTTTTTTGAGAGTGTATAGGGTGTTTTAATTTATTTTCAATATTTCTGATGGATTTAACATTTGATTTTAGAAAGTGTTTTGGATTAGGCCTACTATAGGCTATATTTGAAATAAGATTGGCAAGATAAAGTAAGTTGATTATCTTTTCTTCGGAGTTTCCCATTTTTCACTTTGTTATGTAAAAGTTCAGCACGCAACTACATACAGCAGGCCAAGGGCAGACTAGCGGTTAAAATTCCATCAGTCGAGGTGCTCCTACGGGGCGCCATGACGGACTAAACTGGGGGGAGTCTAAGCCCATCCCTTTGACCAACTAGCCAGTCCGCCCGTAAACATACAATCAAACCAATTCTATACGAGTTGAATGAAAGTGAAACTATGAATGGTCTTGCTATTGTGTGCGAGAATTACAAGTTTATTTCGGTGACAAGCGATTCGGCCGTTCGATGAACTATCATCGCTTTCGTTTGTTTGCTGTGCAATGCATGCAGCTCGATGTGTTAATACAAGAATGTACGAACATATCCGTGATTAATGGAACAGATTCTCGACAAAAAAAGAATTGGTGATATTGTTTTGTTAACTCTGTGAGGTCAAATTGAATCATAAGAATCAATCCATGAAAAATCGAACCAACACGTAACATAAGATATAACATGCACAACAAAATGAACAATGAAAACAATTGTTTGGTCTTAATTCTTCCATTCTTGAAATGGTCCTGCTGTGAAAGATAGGAAGAAAAAATACCTATTTTTTACATTAAGGATCAATATACACTGCAAAATCAAAGCGTATATATACCACTTGTACTACAATATGTGCGAACGTATGATCACAAATGTGCTACAATCATATTTAATACCAACTGTAAAATGTTAATCGTGACACGTATCTTAAAAATTCTGTTCACTGAGCCTGAACAATATTAAAGCCTTAATTGCAATTGTATTAAACATTGAAGACCAGGATTGACTCTTGAGTTGAATGGGCTATTGTCAACCACTATTGATTCTATAGAAAAGGGCAGACGCTAATCAGATGCAATCGCTAATCATCCCCGAAGATAACAAATTTGTGCTTCATTAAAAAATCAGGAGTGTTAACCCTTACTCTACCAGCACTTTTTTTTTTAATGCGTCTAGGAGGCGGATTCAAAGATAATATCGCCGCGCGGTTGAGTAAAGGCCGTGACACACAATGCCGTGACACCAAGGCCCGGATTTAGCAATGGGTAATGTGAGCAGTTGCCCATGGGCCTCCACAACCAGGGGCCTCCACATATTTCATGAAGGAAAAAAAGATGTAAGGAAAAAATGTGGTAGCAACCTGTTAATTTGCATTGGTAGGAGTGGTAGCAACTTGTTCAATTGTAATGAAAATTGGGCAGGCAAACAGGCTTACAAAATGAAAATTCTTGAACATAAATTTACTTCAAAAATTACAAAATACTGCACCATTTTGCATCTAAGCACCCTTAATTATTCCAAAAAACATTCAAAAGGGTACACCCCCTTCCCTTAGACCCCTCCCCCAGAACGGCGGTCATTAAAGTAGTGTGGACCTCCACTCTTGAAGTTGCCCATGGGCCTCCACATGTCGAAATCCGGCACTGCGTGACACACCGAACGCGACGGGGCGAGCGATTTTTTTGAACAAAATTGAATAAAACAAAGGAAAATAAACATTTTGACCTCTTGTTTTCATAGATGGATTGTCATCGTATGACTATTCAGATGATAACTGAAAATTGATTGAAAGGGCGTTTCTACGCCCATTATAGCAAAATTTGCGTCGCGACAGAAAAACGCGCCCCACTAAAGCGAATTTCTTCACAGTTTGAACAAAAACGCATTTCTAGCAAATTTTCCAGTATCACCAGAAAGCCTCAAATATAAACTTATCGTGTGTAAGCAAAAAATCAAAGCATTCTATGATATTTGTTTCCTGCATGGTTATCTAAAACATCGCTCGCCGCGTCGCGTTTGGTGAATTACGGCCTTTATTAATCACAGGCTAATCATTGAAGGGTCCTCTGTCTTCCGAGCAACAAATTCGGGCTCGTTACGCCTCAGTGAGCCGGTGGGCCGCCCGCCGAGTCCATGCTTTATATATTTTCAGGTTGGCCGCTTGTCGCGAGTTGATTAACCCTTACTCTACCAGCACTTTTTGTCAAATGCACCTGGGAGGCGGGGTCAAAGACGGGGCACCCAAAACGGCGATAGTATCGCCGCGTGGTAGAGTAAAGGCCGTAACACATTAAGCGCGACGCGGCGAGCAAGTTTTTTGTTTGTTTTATACAAAACTGAATAAAACAAAGGAAAATAAACATTTTGACTTGTTTTCAGAGAAGCATCGTCATTGTATGGCTATTCCGATAATAACTGAAAATTGATTGAAGGGCGTTTCTATGCCCATTAAAGCAAAATTCGCGTCGTGACAGAAAATCGCGCCCCACTAAAGCGAATTTCTCCACAATTTGAACAAAAAACATTTCTAAGAAATTTTCAAGTATCATCAGAAAGCTTCAATTGTAAACTTCATCGTGTGTGAGTAAAAATTCAAAGCATCTTATAATATTTGTTTCCTGTATGATTATCTAAAAAAAAGCTCGCCGCGTCGCGTTTGGTGTGTTAACAAAATTGAATAAAACATAGAAAAAGAAACATTTTGACATCTTGTTTTCAGGGATGGATCGTCATTACATCGCTATTCAGATGATAACTAAAAATTGATTGAAAGGGCCTTTCTACGCCCATTAAAGCAAAATTCGCGTCGCGACAGAAATCGCGCCGCCCCACTGAAGCGAGTTTCTCCACAGTTTGAACAAAAAAACATTTCAAACAAATTTTCCTGTATCATCAGGAAACCTTAATTGTAAACTTCATCGTGTGTAAGCAAAAAGTCAAAGCATCTTACAATATTTGTTTCCTATATGATTATCTAAAATATCGCTCGCGGCGTCGCGTTCGGTGTGTTACGGCCTTTACGCTTGGAAGAGCGCAATCACTGTGAGAAAACTGTCCCACGTATATACCAGGAAGTTGCCATTTACTCCCTGTGTATACAAACAAACTACGGCATTGTATCTATCCTATACAAGGGCGTGCATGACACAATTGTTGTCATTTGTGTAGAAAAACCTAAAATCAAGCTAGTTGTGACGTCACAGCCGCAGATTCTTTTATGTATTTGATAATACCTTGAATTTTTGTGGCTCAAAAAACTATTGTATATGTCATGAAAGTAGTAAAACAGAACGAAGTTTGGGTAAATATAATATATCACTTGAAGTAAGTATAATTTCAAATACTCAAAAAGCTACTACAAATTTTCTTTAAAATACATTAACAGTTGTTAAGAATCTGGGGATGAGGGAGATAATCTTCCATAGTGACTTTTTACACAAGTCATTTCTACACAGAAAATACAGAGTTTTGAACTTAAACACTTAAACATCTCCTTCACGAAATAAGATTTTTGAATGCTTTCCCAGTTGGAACATGACCTTGCTATATGACCGTTACTGTGATATTATCAATTTCTGAGGACTTGACCCGGAAGTTCGAATTGACCATTGTGTTGTTTGTAAAACGATCACTCCCGAATGAATTCGGATATTTCAAATTGCTCCAACTTAATATGCAGTTTCAATCTTCGTCACTACAGCAGAAGATCAAATGACGTACAAGACATTATATTTAGGGTTAAATTGAGATCCGAGCATTTTCAGTCTCGGTAAAGTTCCCAAAATAAAGATTTTTTGTGGCCCATTTTGTGATGATTTTTGGAAAGGTAAGATTTGTCTATCGTTTTTTCTGATCTGTGGAGGTCACTTCTCCTCATAGCAGACAACGTTTTATTAGGCTCAATATGCTTTTATAAAGTGAACTAATAGTGTCGTTAAATTTAAGTCAACTTCAAGTACTTTTAGTGGATGAAAATGCTCAGAAAAAAGGCTAGTCCAAATTCTCACTCCTTAGACCTAATTTCCTTCCTAACGTAAAAAGGTGTGGCTTTTCCGTAACACTAGGTTGTTATTATTGCAAAGCATTGAGACATAGGACGGAATTATGCACACAAAAAAAAAAAATTGGTAGTACGGTTACTGACAGAGCTTACGCTTATAAACAAATGATATTCTTGTACCGTTATCCACATTTTTGGATTTGCTGGTACTAGGTTTAAGCCTACCAAAGAACGATATGCAACAAATATTTAGGCCATAGGCCTAACGTTAGTGGTACAGGCCGTAGGCATAGGCCTACTAGGTGTTACTACTAAAGCCTACAATGGCCTGTTACTGTAGGATGATCCGAATTTGTTACCCACCTTAGCGAAGTCCGACAAAATTGTCATGTAAAAAAGTCCATTTTTATGATTGATGAGTACAGAGTAGGCATATGAAGGTGCATGAGATTGAGAGAGACATAAGCTTTAATACCATGTAGGCTAAGCCTAAAAGCCTATTCCATTGATTGCCTTACTCGGTCAGACCAATGACTGAATCGTCCCTGCTTAGAAATTAGACTAGATCAGTATTATTATGAGTTTCCCCACAAAATAATTTCCGACATAAGGGCCTACCGGCAGTTGACCACATCAATTATTACATAACAGAACTTAAGAAGACAAAAACTGTTCCAAGTGAATGCTAGAAATGGCAGTTCCATAAATATGATATATAAAGCATACATTCACATCTTACCTTATGATTAATATTCTTAGTCTTTTAAAATGTAAGCATACAACAGTGATAATAATTTGCTAACTTCTAATATTACTCATTCTTTTTGTGTAACATTCTTAACAGCAACTGCAGATTCTAACACAATTTCGAAAGTATAGTAGTATCCCCTTTAGTTTGCGTGTCCCGAAGTATTGGAAATTTGTAAATATTTACCATCTTCTCTGGTATGTCCTAAATAAAGTAACAGTTTAATACACTGTATTCCTACTAAGTTTGTTGCAGTAGTCATGGTCATACTTAGATAATTTCAGACTACCATGAAATCTTTGGAAATTATTATGTCATCTTTGACATAAAAACTCCTGTGTCAACTTCTGAAACTCTCATGCAGACGCAATGCAGGCTGCACAGTTACAAAATAGTATGAGCCTTTACATTGCATTGTGGTACTGTTATTGAATGTTGATTATTTGCTACTTTTTTGCAACTTATTTTTTGTTGTTAAAATTGTGCCAATTTACTTTTGGATTGCAGAAATAACACAAAACATAACATAAAACTTATATTGGTTTTGAACCTAAGTTTGCAGTCACAGATCATACATTGTATATTTACCTTACACAACACCTTGATATAGAAAGTTTCTGAAATGCTAACTAGTTTTGTTTAAATTACAACGAAATCTTTTTGGTTTGTTCCAAAAACAATTTTATTAAAATTCTGGCATCATTATCTGGCTAGATCAGTATAGAGCATTAATGCAGAAATAACTGTTTTATTCTCATTAAGGAACAAGTTAGAGTACTATTCACTATTTTGATGTTCTTGTTCTCAGTCTTGTTCTCACTTCAGAACTAATATCATTTGAACATTTTATGCTTTTTGTTCTACATTGCAGATTTGTGATTATTTCATGCTTTTACAGGCCGCTTAAACCAATCTTATGGTATTTTTTTTTCTTCAGCAATACTGAGAAAGACAACAAATTTGGTTAAATCTGTTAATTCTCAGTTTGATCTCTTAGATACAGTATATATAAAGCAGTATACTGTTGCCAGAACTTTATAGTAATGTTATGTACCGTCTTCAAAAATCTCGTCGTTACAGTTCATTTTTTCTATCATATTGTTTTTGTAGATTGAAAAGATTATACATTAAATGTGGTTCAGTTCCATATGAAGTGTTACTCTCTTCTATATTCTGCTATTATATTGCAGCCATTTTCATACATTCATTCTTAAGAAAGCTAACAATTGATTTACACAAATTGCCTTCATGCATGTTGCTTCAAGGCCCCTATACTGTATATATAGAAATAACAAATCCTATTCATTTCAGAACAGTGTATATTAGGGGGAAAAGATTGAAGATATTGAATATAAATCACTGATTTTTGCAGCCCAGAATGTAAGAAGGGTCAATGTTTTTATCGTTAAAATGCTGTCTTATCTACTTGAAATTACTCTTTGTAGTACTCAAAAATATTTTGATTCTGCTCAAACACTGAAAGAGCACAAAACTTTAACTGAAAAACACATTTGGTCAAAACAATTTGTACAGCAAAATCATCACAAGTGTTGTTTTACCCCACATGTCATATTTGTATTCATAACCTACAGTATCATTTGATGTTAAATTTGTTTTCAAGCTTCCCTAAGTTTCTTGAGAGGAAATTACTGTACCACTACATTGTCTTGATATTAACTTAACACTACCTTTTACTTTCCCTCAGAGATTGTGGCAGAGCAACAGAGAAATCAAATAAGTGCTATATTTCTAAAAGAAAAAATATGCTTATTATAAGTGCAATATCATGACTAGATCCGTATTTACCCATCAGTCATTTAGGTTGCATGGAAGCTACAGCAACACCAACTGAAGAAGAATGCTGTGACTGACAGTTATACAGCATCGAATGATGTCTTCATCCATCCTGGTTTTTATACAGCATACTTCATACATGATACAATGAAACACGTGTTACTGTATGTGAAATATTGTTTCATGAGATAATTCTTTCATATTATATCTTTCTTTGTTTTACCTGCAGTAATGAATTTGATGAGTATATTTTGATATTGGAGCAGTGTAAGACATGAATATGGGTACCACAATATCTTTGCATCAACAGAAAAGGTAAACAAGGTGCAGATCATTTAATGTCTTATGCAAACTATCATTATCGGTCCTTTAGAAAACTCAACTTAGAAAAATTTAAGTGTAATGTAAGTGTTTAATGGTCTTTACCATCTTTTCCAATAATCTTATTAATATGAAACAATAATTAATTTCTATAGTGCAAAATCATATTAAACATTTCTATGTGCTGTACAAAAAGAAAATGATGGGGAGGAGTAGGATAATAACTACAACTTTTTGAGGATTCTTTTAAAATATATTGATGATTTTTTTCTCCATTTTCTGACACCAGGCTGAGGCATTGATAGATTTGTTGATATTGAGTAGTCTTTTATTTGTAGTACTCTATAGACACATACTTCGAAAGACCGTCATAAAAGACTAGTGACAACTAGAACATTTACCTTTATAGCTTGGTGCAAGAAAATATTGACAAGGAAATCTAGTTAAAAAAAGCATATCAAGTTAAACAGTAGCAAATCAAAATTTGAGCTTTATTAGGGTATGTATAATATGTGATGTAATGTAGTATGATATAAAATATTTTTATAGTGTAATATATTGGCTTCTTGCTCTATTGACCTAGAGCATTTATTTTTCACTGTGGGACATGGCAAAGAAAAAACAAAACCTAGCTGCTCTCTTTGAAACTATTTTAGATTACAATTTCGAAAGAAACAAAACAAGAAATGAAGGGCAGTCTCACTCACATGACAACCAACACTGTATTTATGTGAATGATAATTTGTTGTGTTATTTCACAAAGCTTTAAAATACTCAATTTAAAAACTAAATTTAATTTACATCATAAACTGATGTCTGGTCATTTAAAGCAAACATACAAAGCTTGCTCAGATGTAAAGTGAAATATACCTGTAGTCTAAATCAAAGTTTAAAAGTCTATGAATAGGTAGGTGAAAAGCTTTATGTAATTCTTTATATTTCCTTCCTAAATATCAGTTCTTGAAAATGAGGACAAAGTCTATTTCTGGCACCTGCTAGAATGCTTGAAAGGTATGGTCAACACTTAAAAACGTTTGCTTAAAATTCCTTTCCATCTTTCCAAAAAAATGTGTGACAATGAATTAAAAAAACAAAACAAAGGGGTTACATAAGGAAATAGGAACTTCCACCCACTCATACATCAGAAGAGGAACATAAAGAGGAACACAAATTTGCATATTGTTGCCTGAAAATTCAAAATGCTCTAAAATGGTCAATTGTGAACCGATTTAAATGATGTTTTGTTGCTATTTTCCATGGATTTAAAAGCAATTTAGCATAAGTTGCTGCTTCATTAAAGAAGCACTTATACATATGAAGGGTTTAATGCATTGCTTATGTTGTGAAGTGGAAATTTGTTATCATTGTATATTTATTCATGCAATTGTGCTGAAGCGCCACTGTTTGCTCTGAGTTTTCTGCTTAGTGACATTGACCTTTTTGAGATGCAGTGTGTAAACAAACAGTGCCATGTGGACAAAAGGCCTACTGTACTGAGAGAGAGAGTTGAACACACAATTACAATGACGGGGTCGTCGCCTGCGTATTCGGTTATGATAGTACAAATGCTATCACGAAACGCTTAATACGACCCGGACGAGAACACAGGTACGACGTACGGACAGACATAACATCGACAACCAAGTCAATGTCCACGGCCTTTGATAACCAGTTGTGGTGCACTGGCGTGTCTACCCACCCCAGGATTGAACCCGGGGCCTCGTGGTCTGTAGACAGGTATGATAACCGCTACACCACAGTAGGTAGACAACCTACTGTACTTGTCAACAGGATGTTTATATTCAGGCAGCATCCTATTCAGTTTGCTGGCTGGAGTCATTGCATGAGGATCTACATCGTTTGCCAGCAGCTCCGGACTTTGAGTTCCAAGTTCGTCATCCCTTTTTGTGAGCTATATTTCAACTAAATTTGTCAATTCTCATAATCAAATGTATCCCCAGTAATTCTTTTTTTGTGTTTAATCGTATTGATGACACTTTCAATGTTTGTAGAGTAACTTTTGACAAGTATTCGTAAGTTTGCAAGTTTAATAAAGATGACGTCACCATTTGCTAAAAATAATATTACGTTACGTTAACAACAGTGTGGTTCACTGTGGAAGTAAACTGGTGTGTCAGCATTGCAGATGGAGTATAAGCTCTGTGACGTTGGTGGATGTGGAGTGTAAAGGAAATTGCGGTTGTACAGTATCGGCATTGCAGATGGGAGTATTCGAGCTCTCTGACATTGATGTTTATGCTGCCAGGCAAATCGTAATATCTATTGCAGTGCTAAGTGTAGCGAGTGAAGGAATATTTCAAGCGTATAAAAAAATCATTCCAGCTCTATTCAAAAGCATAGCGATGTTCCAAGCGTAGCGATCTGGAGTGAAAGTCAAAAGGATTGTGGATTGGAAGAGAGTCTTGTTGTGTACCATGTAATTTTTAGGCCCTGTATTGTAAATTTACTTATTTATTAGGAAATGAGAAATGAAGTCTCATTCAGAAAGATGATGTGCTGGATAACCTCTCTCTTTTGCTAGGCCTGTGATTATCATAATGTTGATGCTCTTGAAAATGTATTGATTGAATTAATTATGGGGCGGGGGAGGGGGCGGTGAAGGGCACTTCATACTATAATTGGTAGGGGTGTGCAGCCCACCAACCGAAAAAATTACCCGCAGTATGACAGATTTTTTGGTAACTGCAGTATGAAATTATACAATTTTGATACCCGCAGTATAAAAAAAAAGTCCATTTTGATACCTGCAGTATGAGTTTTAAACAAAAAATCGAACGCTAACGCTTTCATTTGTAATTTATTACTATGCTAATACAGTATATTATGAAAATGGTTCAGGTTGTTTATTAGAATATAGGCCGCCTGTGCTGTGAAAGTCGAGGAGATAAAATTGAGTGCTCGTGTACAACGATAGTCTAAGTGTTTGTAAGAATATAGGTTATGTGTACTAAGTATAGAGTCAGGAGACGTTGATTTATTCAATTAGGGACCTGTCTGTAACAGTGTTACTCTTTGTGTTGGTATTGATTGCTGTTGTTTTTCATGGTTGCATATATAATGAAATTGTCCAAGGGTATTGTGGATTTTTTCAAATTAGCTGAGTCTAGTTAGGGTGGAATAGGAATCTTGAAGACAGAGTTCTTGCTGTCTTGGTATTTATTTGTGGTTTGTTTTGTGTCAACAAAATAACGAGTTGGTTTTGGGTGTTTCCTGTGTACAGCTGTGTTAAACTGCTGGTCATTGGTCTATATTTTTGGTTCGCATGCGAAGCATAATGCGAACCTATGTAATGGCGATTACGGCCGTCCGGCCATCCACAGATTTGTCCTGAGATTTCCCCAGAAATATTAAAGTTCTTTAAGAATTTTTCAGAAAATGTTAAAGTTTCTTCAAAGTGCCTCAGAAAAAGTTAGTTTCTTCAGATATCCTTATTGAAGGTTAGAATTTCCTTATAAAATGATAAAAGTTTTTCAGAGATATTTAAGACTGGATTGACACTAGTTTCCTTAGAAAGTCTACAATACATTTGATATTTTCTAAGGAGTTAACTGTAAAATGATATAATTTTCCAATATTCTTCAGAGATCCTCAAGTCTCTCTTGTAGCACTTGAGATTTAAAATCCTTAAAATTCTTCAAAATATTTGGGCACCAACAGTTGCATCAGGCATGATTATTAAACTCCACCTTTATTATTGTCGTCATTTGCATAAAGTTGCTACAGTATATTACCTGATCAGACTTTTTATTTTATTTAGTATGCTTAGTCAGGGAGTGTGGCAGGATGTGATTGCATATGGACATAGGGAGGGATGCCATGTGGGACATAGATGGGGGCCATGAGGGACATATGATATAATATTTACCATGTTGTAATAATAATAATAGCTGGTGCTTATAAAGCGCCTTTAACTCAGAAGAATCTCAAAGCGCTGTACAATACAATAAAAATGAAAGAGAAAAAACAAAAACAAAAACTTAAAATTCATAAGTTACAAAGTACCGAACATTAAAATTGAAATGCATATTTAAAATGGAATGCAAATTTAAAATGGAAATGCAGATTTAAAAACATTTATGTAGAAATAGGTGTAAAAGAGTAAAAATGATTATGGTATATACAGAATACAAAAATATAGATCTACGGTCATTGTGTAAAAGAAAAGTCTTAAGTTTGGATTTGAAGACAATTATTGAAGACGCAAGTTTAACATGCAAAGGCAGTTTGTTCCATTCGGTGTGAGCCGCTTCCATGAAAGAACGTCTTCCATAAGAAGTGCGAGAACGACATGTAGGGGGCTTAATAAGGTTTTGCGACGAAGAACGTAAGGACCGCGATGGGGCATATTGTGTAACAAGATCTGATATGTATGATGGTGTCAATGCGTGAAGCGCTTTGTAGGTGAGTAGATTAATCTTGAAGGCAATCCTCTGACGAATGGTCAACCAATGGAGTCTTCGCAGAATCTCGGAAATACTCTCGTGCTTTTTCGAGCGTGTTACAAGTCGGGCGGCGGTATGTTGGACTCGTTGCAATTTCATGATCTCGATATCAGGCAATCCGTATAAAAGGGAATTACACTGATCCAACCTAGAAGTCACATAAGCATGTACTAGTTTCTCGGTAGTGTCATTATCAAGATAGTGTCTGATTCGACCAATGCATCTGATTGCGTGTGTGGCGTTCTTGCAAATGTTGTTAACGTGTTGTGTCATGCACAGCTGCTTGTCAAAAATGACACCGAGATTGCGAGCTGATTGCACAGGTTCCACTACAGTTCCATTTACTTGAATGCCAGCAATATTGCTTGATTTGACATTGCACGACGTGATATGAAGAATCTCCGTCTTGCTATCGTTCAGTTTAAGTTTATTGCTAATGGACCAAGCTTTTATGTCAACAAGACTGTTTTCCAATTTGGCAATACAAGTGTTTCTATCGGATGGTTTCATAGGGATGTACAACTGCGTGTCGTCAGCGTATGACATACACTGAATTCCGTTTGACTCTATTATATCTTCAATTGGAGCACTGTACATTGTGAACATAACGGGACCAGCGACCGATCCTTGTGGAACGCCATAATGTAGTTGAATCGGATCTGATAGGGCTGTGTTTACACTAACAGCTTGTTTGCGATCCTTCAAGTAAGACGTAAACCACTCCAAAGCCCTTCCGGTGATTCCAAAACGCTCCTCGAGGCGAGCAATTAACACCTGATGGTCAATGGTGTCGAATGCTGCGGAGAAGTCGAGTAAGATCAAAACAGCTTCATCACCTTTGTCTATCGTCTGCAAAGGTCGTTATACACCCGCAAAAGCGCTGTTTCCGTACTACAGCCTTGCCTATACGCCGACTGCCTATTTGCGTGTAATCCAAACTCTCTCAAGTAGTCCTGAAGTTGTAAGACCGCAATCCGTTCAACAAGCTTAGAGTCAAAACGTAAATTGGAAATTGGTCGATAATTCATCATTACTTCGCAATCAAGAGACTGTTTTTTGATTAGAGGCTTTACACGAGCAAGTTTGTAGCTGCTGGGGAACGTACCCGAAGATAGAGACTTATTTACAATCCTTGTAAGAACCGGTAAAAGGTCCTCAAGTAAGAAAAGAAACAATGTCATTGGCAGTGGGTCAAGTATGCAAGACTTTTTTGCTGCTTTCTGCACAACCTCCCGAACCTCATTTTCAGTGACGCTTTTGAAATTCGCAAAAGAACTATTGCAAGTCCGGTGGATGATTTCAGAGAAAACAGGTGGAGAGTCAATGTCCAATGAATGTCGTATCTTAAGAATCTTCTCTTCGAAAAACGCCCCGAACGCATTTGCAAGATCTATTGACGAATTGCTCGATGGTAGAGTTGTAGATGATTGGACATTTGATAATCTATCGATCACTTTAAACAGCTGCCTCTGGTCACAGTTGGTAATAACTGACTGGTGATGTCTCTGTTTGGCACTGTCAAGGAGCCGCTTGTATTCAATACAACTTTGCTGAAAGATCTGTTTGTCTATTACCAAACCGGACTTTTCACATTTCCTCTCAAGTGAACGCTTGTTCCGTTTAGCGATGCGAAGACTGTCATCATACCAAGGTGTGTGGGGACGATTTGTGATTTCCTGTTTTTTTGGGAGCATGATGGTCAAGAATCTTACGCAAGACCGTGTTGTACTGGTCTGTAAGCGCATCAAGGTCTTCAGCAGGCGTTTGAAACAATGGCGAATCTAACACATCCTTACGTAAAGCAACGAGGTCAATTCTTTTCAAATTCCGTTGACACAAGATGGTTTTGGTCGCTTCTGGTCGAGCAACATCAAGATCACACCGAACTGCTGAATGGTCTGATGGAAGACCATTAATGATTGTGATCTTTGATACAAAAGGATCAATATCACGACAGATGATAAAATCTAGTGTGTGCTGCTTATTATGAGTACTGCCAGTCACATGTTGTTGAAAACCAACTGACTGAAGAATATCAAGCATACGGCGGCCATCACGATCGTTTTCATCATCCACATGAAGATTACAATCACCAGCGAATAATACTTGACACTGAACAATTGATATTTCTTCCAACAACGTAGTGAACTCATTAAAAAATGTTGCACTATTCACTTTATTTCGCTTGGATGGCGGGGGTCTGTAAATGGTAATCAGCCTAAAAGGTTGCTGTCTGTTTGACGAGACTGTCATATCCATAAGTTCATATGAAGAGCATGGAGCTGTCTTATTCAGTGAGACATGAAATCCTTTTCGGAGAATAATGCAAATTCCACCTCCAGCACGATTTTTTCGAGGATTTTGAAAAACATGAAAGTCTGGTAATGTATTGGAAATGTCAGCAAGTGCTCGATTATCACGAGAATCCCCAGTCAACCAACTCTCAGTGATCGCAAGAACGTCCAGTTTATGTTCAATGATTAAGTCACATATTGACGCTGTTTTTCCAAGGCGTTTCATAGATTTTGCGTTCCATGTGGCGAAACGAACTTTATGATAAACAGATTTTAGTTTATTAGTAGCACAACGAACTATCGGAACATGAACAAGTTGTCGTTGTCTTGGTAATGTGACGCTACTTTGGAGATTTCGGCAAACTCTATTGTTGATGATTACCTCAATGCGATGGTTCTTTCTACCACCACGGCATCCTCGCTTTATCTTTTTAGCTATGTCGAGTTCTTTCAAGTGTGTCCAGAGACCGTGGTCAATACGTGCACCATTGTGTTTAACAAGCTTTTGTCTAATCTCGAATAGTTCCTTTCTATTGTATATTATACACGGCTCCATTAATGACCAAGAATTCCATAACAAGGTTAAGTACAGTACATGGTTAATACCTGATTCGCGAAACCATATAGCAAGGTTATCAGAGAAACGTCAAAAAACAGTAGAGAATACATACATGAAACACTTAGAAAGTCCAAAAATCAGTTTTACTGGTGTCAAAAAGTACATTAAGTTCATGCAGTACCTTACAAAAAGCATAACTCAATAATAATTCAGGTGAAAAACAGCGAACTTTGTAGAGCTCGATATAACTGCGTGCAGCCAGCTGAGGGCGCAAAATACACGAAGGGCTATATCAGGCATAATTATTTGACTCCCATTTTGTTTTCTTATTCAACAACTCATTTGCATATAAGTTATTATATAAACTAACACTTTTATACATAGAATGCTCAATCAGGGACTGTGATAGCTAGGATGAGGCTTCTTATGGAGCCTATGCGATGTCATGTGAGACATGGGTGGAAAGCCATGTAGGATGCCATGTGTGATAACATGTGGGACATGAGGTGGGATTCCATGTTGAACAGGGTGGAATGCCATGTAGGATATATGGTGGAATGCCATGCAGGATATAGGGTGGAATGCCATGGGATGGAATGTCATGTGGGACATGTAATGGTATGGGATGTCATGTGGGACATGGCGTCCACCCCATTTTAACAAGTCATTTGCATAGAATTTATATGAACTAACACTCAAAAATAGTATGCTCAATCAGGGACTGTGATAGCTAGGATGAGACTTCTTTTGAAGCCTATGGGATGTCATGTGGGACATGGGGTGGGTTGCCATGTGGGACATGGGGTGGGATGCCAGGTGGAACAGGGTAGAATGCCATGTGGGACATGGTGGGATTCCACGAGTAACACGGTGTGACATAGGTTGGGATGCCATGTGTGACATAAGGTAGGATGTTATGTGTGACATAAGGTAGGATGCTATGTGTGACATAATGTAATATGCTTTTTGTAACATAGGGTAGGAGGCTATGTGGGACATAGGGTCGGACATGGGATGTGATGCCATGTGGGACATAAAGTAGGATGCCATTGGGACATTTGAAGGGATATGGTGGGATGCCATGTGGAACATAGTGTAGGAGGCTATGTGGGACATAGGGTAGGAGGCCATGGGGACATGGGATGTGATGCCATGTGGGACATTAAGTCATTGAGACATTGGGAGGGATACCGTGTGGAACATAAGGTGGGATGCCATGTGGGACATAAGGTCGGAAGCCACTGATTCGGGAGACACAGGGAGATATGCCTTTTGGGACATAGGGAGGGATGTCATGTGGTATATATGTTTGGATTAATGTGAGACATACATGTAGGATGGGATCCATGTGGGTCATAATGTGGGATGCCATGTGGGATATATGGTGGAATGCCATGTGAAACATGATGGAATGCCATGTAAAACACTGTATGGTGGAATGCCATGTGGGAGATATGGTGGAATGCCATGTGGGACAAGGCTTGGGATGTCATGTGGGACATGAGGTGGGATGTCATTTTGGACATGGGATGTGATCCATATGGGACATTGGGTGGAATGCCATGTGGGTCATAGGATGGGATGCCCTGTGGGACATATGATGGAATGTCACATGGGACATGGGATGTCATGTGGGACATGGGGTGGGATTCCATGTGTGAGATATGGTGGATTGCCATGTGGGACACGGAATGGGATGTCTTGTGGGACATGGAATGGGATTTCATGTGGGACATGGGGTAAGATGCCATTTGGAACATGGGGTGGGATGCCATGTGGGACATGGGATGCCATGTGAGACATGGGATGCCATGTGGGACATGGGATGTCATGTGGGACATGGGATGCCATGTGGGACTTAGTGTGAGATGCCATTTTCATAATTGGCCAGGTCATATGATATGGGTGTCAATTTGCATGGGCATGCGAACCATGACGGTACTTACCGTTCTACTTTTATTAGGAAAGGCCACGTTCTTCCGGTGTTAAGTTAGTAGCCGAGAATTGTGTAACATGTAACTAACCAAGTTCTCAAGAAGTGTTTTGGTATCATGCTTAAAGATAGAGTGTTTTGCTAAGATGTTATTGCATACTGTGTATGTGGGATATTGGAAGTTGGTTTCATTAAAAGTTAGTTACTTGTGCTTTCGTGTTTTTGTGTGTTCAGCCGTCATTTTTGTACCGTAGATCCCAAGCAGCGATACTCCTCGCCACCCTGGGGGATACTCCCCACCCACTTAGTTTATTTCACTTATTTGTGATGAAGTTAAAACAAGACTTATATTTAAACCACAAGAGATAACTAAATTGTACTATCAAAAAAAGTATTTTCTTTGACTTTTCTTAAGTGTTATGTAAATGTTTGTATTTGTGTACCATTTATCCCCTAATTATTTATCTACAAATTCATCTGCTTCAAACAAGTATAGACATACCAGTTTTGTATGTATTTTGTGTTTGAGGTTACTGTAGATCTGATGGAGGCACTTTCTTTACATGAAATAGCAGCCAGGCTTATTGTAACAGGCCTGCAAGGTACACATGAATGTCCTGCATTCGCAAAGTAATGTGTTGTGTAACACTAAACCAATCCAATAGTTTGGGGACTCTGGTTGCGGACTCTCGAGTACTGCGGTGGTGCCACATTTTGTTATTTATTGGGTTATACCACCCATGTGAAGCCCTATCTAAGACCCTTTATTACACATTCAGCCTTTCCTGAAAACGGCTAATTCACGCATAAGAGGGAATGGAATTGGTGAATGTAAAATTTGCAGTGAATTAAAATTAGTCGACTTCTGTTTGGAACTTAGAAGCACCTTGGATCATTTAGATTATCTTCAAGCACATCCAGATGAAAACAGTATCACAACATTGACAGACTGACGGTTAGTGACACGGAGACGCGGCACAGCCCTCTGACTACATCACTTGTTTGCCTTACTAGTCATTGATTTTCCTTTCATTTTACTCCTCTCAGGCCTTTCCCATGATTGTTTGCGATAGGTTGCCCCAGCCCTCATGATAGTGCTGTAATATTATAGATTATCCGAGCTCCCGTGGTGGGACTGCTTTTAAGTGGTGTTATGTATAAGCCTTACGTGCGACTATTTATAATCTTTTATTGGTCAAGAGTTTTATTCTCCAATGGATTGCTTATTGACAGTGCCCTTCATGTCCCACCCTATTCACTCCCAACTGACAGTTTGTCCCACATTGCACAGAAGAACCACTTCAATTCATGACAGACGGACAAACTTACTTAAAGCTGGAATGTTAATTCAACCAAGTTTGGAGTTCCATGTTACACAGGTGAGTTATAAATGTTTCAGAGGTAAACATTCCTACCAGGTGTGTAACAACATGGTTGGTAAGGAGCAGAGACGTCACTTTAAGGGGTTGGGGTGCCTCCCCAAAAATGGGACGCCAGATAGAAAATTAAGATGGCAGTTGAAAATCCAACCGTTCCTCGGGGAGCCCTCATAAATCTACCCAGTTTGGAAACTAATGCCTCCCCCCCCCCTATCACCACCACTACCATTCAGGAGACCCTGAGCCCAATCAGAATACCCATCGATGTTATTGGTAAGGAGACACAGGTGACTTGGAGTTAAAAGTGCCTGCATATCAGGTTTGTAATTCTATTCCCAAGGTCTCTAACCAATGAGGTACCACATTTCATGGGTAAACCTCCATATTATGCCAGTGTGATTAAAGTGTTTGTGTACATCTCAACGTAAATGTAAGCGGCTCAAGCAATGTCATATTGCAAATATTTGGACAAGGGTCCCGAACACAATATCCCCCATGGACGATAGCTGCACCACTGACTGTGGTGTAACCAGCATTCAAAGAGTGAGAGGTCCAAGACCTCCTCCAAAGACAAAGTGTTTAGATTTAGCCTAAATCTGAAGGCAATTTTGAAAAGTGAAATATATATAAACAATTGTCGGAATTTTTGAAAATTTCCTGTGAAAAGGAGCCCCCTCCTCCGCATCCTTCATTTACCCCGTAGCTTCACCACTGCCTACAGAACATGTTGAAGTCCTATGCTATGTATATGAGAATAGCTGCCAAAAAAAGAAAAAAAACTTACTTTGGGAGCCTGTCCCTTCAAAGTGATGTGTTCTAAATAATTCAACAAGGGATTCCCATTAAACAGAGCTGGATCTGTTAGAAGAAGAAAGGGGGTCTTAGTAGAAAAAAAGTCAAACTTTTGCCACAAAATATCCCCCCCGAAAAGGAATAAATATATAAACAACTCATGTTCCAGGCGAAATATGAAAGCTGCCTCTCACTAATTTTCAAGAAATTGTGTTCGATTGTTGGCCGATAGGAATAAAAAACAAAATGACCACATTTGTTATAAATGTTACCTCATATTATTAAATTAGGCAAGTTGGGTCCATAAAATACTTATGGGGCCTACTTATCTATCTAAACTTGACAGTTATACAAATTTGAAGGTATCTAGCTTTCCAAACGCTAAAGCTGATATGACGGGTACACATCTCGAAATAAGGTATGAAATTACTGTTTTTAATCACAAAATAAACTCTTTTCTCTGGATATACAATCGAATCTAATAGAATTTTGTAAACCTCGAGCGTACATTTCCCCTCCAATAGCATCAGCTGTTCTTGAGAGGCAGCAGCGCTGTAGATCGTTTATTGGTGTAATACATCCGTTTTACGAACATACACTCAATGCGCATGCGTCAAAATCATGGCTTCTAATTTAAGCCGACAGCGGGTCTAATCGAATTGTGATATAACTTTTCTTAGGCTCTTGGTTTGTGATTTATCCTAAGATAAATTTGAAATTATTTTTTCATAGTTTAAACAACATTTGGTTTTACTTCACGAATTGGTAAGTTGTTTTTTCGTGATTTCCATCTTTATTTGTATCAGTCGGTTGTCATTTGTATCACGGTTAGTAATCTTTCATAGGCTGTTGTGCAAAAAGTAGTACTGACATTGTGACATAAAACGATGTCGTTAATTCTTAAAAGTTTTATCGTGCATTCATACGATAAATATGTGTTCTTCGGTTTTAGAGCAAATTGCTCTGATCTACAACAGAGATTAAATGGAAATTCATCACTCGAATTCAAATTCATTGTCACGTGATTTGATTAAAGTTTTCAGGTCCATCGAGGTCATATTTCCGACTGTTCTGCACCATTTTGTGTCTTTTTAAACCCAACAATATTCTGTCGCTTTTACATGGATCCCGACTTCCCGAACTGAAAAAAATCACTAATGGTACTGGTTGCTTCCAAAGTTTACGTCACTAATTGGGACCCGACAAAAACACCCAATTTTCAATTAGGGAAAAATTGAAACAATGAAAACTATTCAGAGAAATTTTCTCTCCCCCTTTGAGACGCCCCACCACTAGTCCTATTCAAATCATGTTATTATTATTATCAATTTCTGTTCTATTCCACAAAAATGGAAGGTGGGATAGAGAAGGGCAGGAAGAGAGTAGAGGAAGGTGGGAAGGATCTTTTAGTTGACAGTTTTTTTTTAAAGGGATTTAGGTTTCTTTTCTTTTTCTTGCTTCTTAGTTTTCCTTACTGCTTATTTTCTTCCTAAGTGGCCTAATCCAGATAAGCTTTGCTTCTTTTAGGTCTCCTCCACATGTTCCTAGTAATACAATTTAACTTATTTTGTCTTCCACTTTATTCATACGCTTTGGTGTGCGTTTTTGTCAATCTATTTACCTTTGACTTTACTTGTGTAATTGTTTGTATTATCTTTATGTTTGAATTTATATCATATTGATGTAATTTTGTTTGGTGAAAAAACTTTAAATATGTACGTGTAAGAATAATATTTTAATTGGAACTATGTGGAATTAAAGATTCAATTCAATTCAATAGCAACATAATGTCGAAATTGGGAATTGACTTGGTAAAAAAAACCTGAAACACGCGCTTTAAATTTTTTGCCAAGTGTAAGACAGCCAGCTACGACTACAGCAGTTGCAAAAAGAACTGACGCGGCAGACCATGGCAGCAGCAGTTTTGTTCGATCCTGTAAGCATTCGGTATGCACTGGACGCTCGCAATATGACGTTGTTTCATATGCATGTACCAATGAGATATGTAGTTGTTCTCGCCGAAGGAAAACCTACACTGTTTGAACCTGGAAATAATCACAGTGTGCAGTAGTCCACATAGCCCCCTTAATTAGGTCACGTGACTGGGTTTTCTTAGGAAGGAATTCGCGTCGAGTGCAGGCAATTGATTTTTCGCGGAACACTGATCACTTGGCAGTGTGACGTAATTTGCGTCGTACAGTCACGTGTGTATGACACTGATGAGTTCCTGACGGCAACCGCAGTGCCACTTACCAAAATTATGGTAGGTTCCAGAATCGACGAAAAGGTGAAAGAATGGGCCAAACAAATAAAAGACTTTCTCGGACCACTAACGTCAGGATTTGGTGGCAATCGGTTAGCTATAGAACAGCCAGTCGCTCCGGCGTTACTCGCCCTATTACGGGAATGCTTTGGATTAAACAATGCTGAAGGATTATCAGCGGCCACAGTGGTCAAGGTACCAGGGAAGCTGGAACGTATCGAAGCTAGTATGGCAGTTGTATCAGAAGGACAGCTTCATCTGAGAAATTCGCTCAGATCCGGTATGACTAAAAATAAGGCGTGGTCTCATCTTCACCAAAGCTTATAGATTTTGATGGATAGTGGGCTAAAATACGACTACTATTATCCGGCAAACGAGCAATCTATGGTATCAAGAGTGCGGCATGAAGGTCATTAACCTATTAACGAAGGGAAGGACAACTAGTCCCGGGGAGGAAGGGGGACTTCATACTAAAAGTGGGAGGGGTTTGCAGCCCATCAACCGAAAAACATGCCCGCAGTATGACATATTTTTTGGTAACTGCAGTATGAAATTATACAATTTTGATACCCGCAATATAAAAGAAGTCAATTTTAGTACCTACAGTATGATTATTCAACACAAATATTGTGAAAATGTTTGTTTTTGACATTTTTTTAACTGCACTACGAAAATAGTGCAAAAAAGGCACGTGCTCAAGCGGCACACACACACACACATATATGTATATATATATATATATATATATATATATATATATATATATATATATATATATATATATATATATATATATATATATATATATATATATATATATATATATATATATATATATATATATATATATATATATATATATATATATATATATATATATATATATATATATATATATATATATATATATATATATATATATATATATATATATATATATATATATATATATATATATATATATATATATATATATATATATATATATATATATATATATATATATATATATATATATATATATATATATATATATATATATATATATATATATATATATATATATATATATATATATATATACACATATATATATATATATATATATATATATATATATATATATATATATATATATATATATATATATATATATATATATATATATATATATATATATATATATATATATATATATATATATATATATATATATATATATATATATATATTCCCCCTCTTGTTTCGAGCTAGTAGGAGTGGAGACCGACGTGATGGGACCCTTTAAAGAATTAGTGCAGGGTCAAGAAAATCTATTTTATATGAAAAAGGACAATATAAGAAACAAAATAGTGAAGAGAGCATTACAAAATCTTATTCCGTTAAGGAGATATCTAAGTTTAAAGTTTGGTATCATTTGTGTAGAAACGACTGAAATCAGACTAGTTGTAATGTCATAGCAACAGATTACTCAAAGCCTTGATGTATTTTATCATATTTTGTACTACAATTTTGTGGCTTAAAAACCTTGCAATATTTAAAAAAAATGTAAAATTGAAGCTAGGAAGGGTATTTATAATATACCATGTGAAGAAAATTTGTTAAAATAATTCAAATAGTGAAAATATTAAATAGATTTCTTTAAAATACATGATCAATTGTTAAGAATGCGAGGATGAGCACCAACTTTTCATAGTAGACTTACTACACCAGTCATTTCTACACCGATTACACAGAACTTCAAATTTGATTATCTCCTTAATGGAATACCTTTCTACACCATTTTGTTTATTTTGAAGTGCTCTTTCATATAAGATGGACATGCTTGACCACTGAACTAATCCTTTAACTACTGCGTCGATTTCTCAGGAACATTTATTTATCCTAGAAGGAAAGGCCATTAAGCCAACAGAGGCACAGAGAGATTTGAACAAGTGTAGTATAACATTGATTTGATTAGATAAGGCATGCCAGGTTTAAGGTTAAACAAAAAACGGAGAAAGCTTGGAAAATATCGGTCAGATTTGTATATAGCAAATACTCAATGATAGCACACGGTGTAGGGATGGTGGATGAGTACCCAGTCATCGCTCATCCACAGGATGTCGAAGAGCTCGGATACGATGGTACCATTCAAGAGAATATGACTCTATGTGTAGAAAGCTACATTGGCGAGGAAGGGGGTAACGAGGGGGTGAAACTGGAAGAACAAATACTCGTCACGTCTTTAGGTGCAAAAGTGTTTGTCTAACTTGGTTCCATTTGAAGAAGACCATTTGAAAGAGAGCTGCTAATACAAATTACCAGCCGTTCATCAAATTTCAACTCTATTTCATATCGTGTACATCTGCTTAAAAATCATACAGATATTCCTACTTTCCTCCTTGCTGTGAAAACACATTTTTATACCAGCTGCACTTATTGTTCAGAGATAAATTGGTTCTGTAAACAATTAATTCACACAATATTGATATTTACTGTGCATGAGTGACATTAAAGGTCAATGTTGGACAATTGTTTGTTTTACTGAACCGCCGAAATTGGCCGAAAACGGCGGTTGGGGAATAAAGGAGATGTACACAACATGTTATCTCAGGCAGAGGCGTAACTTAAAGGGTGTTACACCTCCTAGAAAAATTTTCGTCGGACAATTCCAAATTTGACCCATTTCGTCGGGAAAAAAATGGCCCTTAAAACAAAATTGTAGGAAAATTAATATGGTTATACCTTTATGTTTTGTATCTTCACAAAAAGACAAAATACCTTTGAAACTGTTCTGGACAATATCATAGTTTTTGTTATCCTCATGGCTGTACGAGCCTCCCCTCATCCGTTGGCCGAACACTGATCTTAGTCGGGCAGAAATCTAGAATGTCGGATACACTTGTATCCTACCTATTATCAGAGTATATATCAGCCATGCTCAACTCACTAGATATCCAAATCATATCCTGCCGACAGCCGACTCAGCACATGATTTTGACAACATATACTTGGACCGTACAGTAAGTCGGGGAGACATGTAAAATGTCGGACGTACTGTTTAAATCGGAGATTCCTCTCAGTCATGCCCATATCGTTTTATCAGGAACAGATCCTCCTGAATCGGCACTTAAACGGGCACTTAGTCGGGCAGAGATTTAAAATGTTGGATATCTGGATGTATGCTGTTTAAATTAGAGATACATCTCAGTCATGCCCATATCGTTTTATCAGGAACAGATCCTCCTGAATCGGCACTAAACGGGCACTTAGTCGGGCAGAGATTTAAAATGTTGGATATCTGGATGTATGCTGTTTAAATTAGAGATACATCTCAGTCATATCTGAATCGTCTGATCGTCTAGATATCAGAATTATCTCCACTCGACTCGGCATGATGCTGATAGGGCTCAGGTTGGACAACTGCAGTATATATATATATATATATATATATATATATATATATATATATATATATATATATATATATATATATATAAATATATATATATATATATATATATATATATATATATATATATATATATATATATATATATATATACAAATATGTATATATATATATATATATATAATATATATATATATATATATATATATATATATATATATATATATATATATATATATATAAATATATATATATATATATATATATATATATATATATATATATATATATATATATATATATATATATATATATATATATATATATATATATATATATATATATATATATATATATATATATATATATATATATATATATATATATATATATATATATATATATATATATATGGTAACCATTATAATTAACATCATAATTTAAAATTGTCTTCTTTTCATCAGTCAAATTATCGAACTTTGTCTTTGTGTGATTCTATAGACACATGCATATTGTTTTGTTTTTGTTTTTTAAGTCAGGCAATTGCAAATTATATTTTAACTCTATTTATCTTAAGGAGGGTGCAAGAGCACCTAATTGTGAGTAGGGTGGGTTAGGGCTAGGCAAGGAGCTGTTAATAATAACCACGAGCCGCATTTGATGATATTTTAACTCTATTCATCTCGGAGGTTGGTGTGAATGACATGCACAGATGTTTATTGACATTGTTGTCTTTTATTAACATATTAAATGAATTGGTCTGCAGAACAAGTGTACATGTATAGGGGATAGGAATTTACGCTCCCCACCAATCTTCGAATAAGAATAAGGCGTAGTATGGCGAGTCGGAATTTTTGTGGTTTTGCCCCCGCCCCCTGCAATTTTGTTTAACTACGCCACTGATGAAGGTACGCCTATATACTACTATATATTGCGTTGGATATTTTCTGGCTATACATTTGAGCAATATGGCTAGAATAGGTGTTGATAACTTACCAACATAGTGGGGCATGTCAACCAGCCACTTGATCGCAGCCCAAAATGTGGAGGTAAATATTAATTGCAAACACAGGACCGTATTTTGCTTGAAATTTAATTAAACCATCTTATTATCGGCACATTATAATTGTTTTATTATAGTTTTCACCCTCCTCCCACCACCCATACTCTGCGTGTTTTAACAATATTACTCGTGTATGCCATGCTTCACTAAGTCAGGTAAGGTATGACAGGTACCATAGACGCAGATCACGGGGGTTCAAGGGGAGAAATATCCCCCTCAGATGAAATACAAGGCGGCGAAAGTATCGTTTCGGCCCCTTAAAAATATGAGTAGGCTGCTATATGAAAATTCAAATATATTCAAACCAAAATCGGTTGTTTTTGCTTCAATTTTGTTAATTTTTGTGAAATTTGTTTCAAATTTTGCGCAACTTCCTTCATTTTCGGGAAATTTCAAATTTTGTGCAACTTCCTTCATTTTCGGGAAATTTGCCTTATTTTTTTTGTATTTCCTTTATTTTGTGAAAATTGCTTTAATTTTGGGGCAATTTCTTTTATTTCCGTGGAATTTGCTTCAATCGAAGTCTCTGTCACTCGTAATTGTTTATATTGACGTCATACTACTTATATGGTTGTCGTATTGCTGATTTGCTAACAACTCATGCACATTTATATAGATTCAACTTACAAGTAAACAATTTGTAGTGAACTTTGACCAATGAATAATCAACAAAATGTAGTTCTGCTCTTAAAGTAATGGCCAAATTGTTGTAAGAAAATAAATTGTACCATTTCAAGTAAGTTTCGTGATTATTTTGTGGATAAACAATACATTTGTTGTAAACCTAGTGATAACAGATTTGTAATATTTTTAGTGAAGACTATTCTCAGGAAATTTGTGTAAATTAAAGATGCAGAAACTTTCATCTCAAATGGGTTAAAGTAAAATCCATGAAAGAAAAACAACAGCAATTAACGTCAAGTCAAACGATGGTAAACGATTCCATAACTATATCAGACCAAGGATATGTTCCTTTACCTATCTCTGATGAAACATTTTAGACTATAGCTGTATGCATCCACTGTACAGGATTGCAGGTAGTGCGTGTTACGTCAAACTGTTATTTGAGAAGATAACAAATCCCTTGTTGATCTTGGGTCTTACTATTTTGCAGACTGCAACTTGCAGACTAGGAATTTGCAGACTGTGACGTATTTTTGGTGAAAATTACTGCTTAGACATAACAAAATTCTTTCCAACTGGTAAACCAACATGATTAGACCAGAGAATTGATAAGGCCCCCTCTAATTATGCGTCTTCAATGCTGCTATATATCACTCATTTCAAGGGCGATATCACTTTATCTGTTAGTCCAGCAGTTCGGGAGCAACCCAAACAACTGGGTATTTTGAAATACCCAAAAAATTGGATACTGTTATGTATTACGTCATCGCATCGCATAAACCTACAGATTTAATTAGCCCACAATAAACATATGGGGTTTCTCAATTTCCGCTCCGGTTGTCCAAAACTTCAATAGATAATCTAAAATTTGGGAGACGGATAGTAAATAGATATTCAAAACTTTCTGCCGCTGCTTTTTGAAATTTATTGTCGCCTTTTGAGAAAATGAACAAAAGAGACTGCCTATAATCCGTTTTGTTCATTTTCTCAAAAAGGCGACGATGAATTTCAAAAGCAGCAACCAAAAGTTTTTCATTCCTATTTACTATCCGTCTCTCAAATTTTAGGACATCCATTGAAAATTTGGACAATTCGGAGCGGAAAATGAAAACCCTATATGTTTAGTGTGGGCTAATCAAATGTGTGAGGTTCATGCGATGACATAATACATTAAAGTACCCAATTTTGTGGGTATTTCAAAGTACCAGTTTTTCGGTTGCTCCTGAATAATCCAGAAACTTGGTGTCTTCTTATTACAATCAGATCCACTTCAGGCAATCAGATCTTCCGACTTCTTAATAATAGTAAGAATACTCACCGGATGCTTAGTTACTTGATCTGGATCCTACTCGGGGGTAGGGTAATGTCCCGGATAGATGAAAAAACAAGAGTCTGAATGCCGAACGGTGACTCGTGGCCAAGTTACTTATGCGGTATCATGTTAAGAATAATAATCTTAAAGACCAAAAAAAAAAAAAGTTAATAATGTGATGAGGAGAACGCCAATTTTCCATAGTAGACTTACTACACCAGTCATTTCTATATAGATGAGACCTATCTAAACTTGAATATCTCTTCAATGGGTTAAAAAAAAAAATGAACGTTTTCTCCACCATTTTGTTTCTTTTGAAGTCCTTTTTCATATACGACTTGCTTGACCTCTGAACTAATCATTTAAGCGGTAGTATAGTGTATAATGCAGGGTTTTTTTTATGTTTTCGGTCATCGTTACCTCTGATCAGATCTCCTGCAGTGGATCTAAATGCATGCTTGCACTCAAGTGAGAACACATGATAATGTTATTTTATTTCATCAGACAAGGTCATCCTCGGGTGGATCATGATTCTGAGATAAGTGAGACTAAGTCTTTGCTTCTTAATCATCTTTTTGACATGTATAAAAAAAAATATTAAAAAAAAGAGTTGCAATGTCATTTTTCAATCAGAATGATATCAACACATCTTGACATATGTTTTATATTCTTGTTTTCAATTCGTTGGTGTCTTTAGTCATCAACACATGGGATGGAAGTGACTATCATGTTAAGACTGAGCTAGGAAACAACGAATCTTGGGTGACATTAAACTGTTCATGTTCATAGTTTGAGGAGACCATGTGCTGTCCACATGGCATTACCAAAGAGTTTGGCATTACTAAAATAAAGAAATAAGTTAAATGAAATAAACTAAATCGTAAAATAGGAAACCAAATTGATATTTCTAGAAAAGATTTTGCTGAGTCAACTAAGCTTAATAAGCCAGTTGCGATAATATGTATTGCGCAATGCAGGTCAATTGAGAATAGCTTGCCATAAGCATCACTGAAAAGAATAACACTGTTACTTCCCAATCTTTTCGTTTATTTTTTGAGTGGATTCGGCACCTTATGTATTTGCGCTTTTAACAGTTCGAAATAGATATCACTTCGATGAGGGACAAAGGGCGGGATGCCATGTGGGACAACTTAGTGGGATGCCATGTGGAACATAGGATGGGGTGACACTTGTTTTTTACATTCAGTTATTAATTATATTGTTAGAAAAAGAAAAAAAACTAAACAAGTAATAAAAGAAACTTATTAAAAGGAAGGGAGCCTAGCCAAATTTCTTTTAAGTTGGTGGAATTTCCTGTCAATATTTTCCCTTCATTTTCGGAATTGTTTGTCAATTTTTTGGAAATTTTCAAGAGCATTAGAGTTAGGGTTGAACCCATATTCCCGGAATTTTGTCTGTCAATTGTATTCAAATTTCTTTAATTTTCAGGAAATGTCATTCGTCTGAAATTTCTTCAATTTTTCTTATATCTGAATATGTTTTAAATTTTACCTCCAAAATTGACGGAAAAGCATGCAATTGGGAAGGTGAAATCCTGATTTCTTCACAAACGGGGATGTCTTATTTGAAGGCATTGGTAAATCTGATATTTTCACCCCAGTCAAAATAGTCTACTAACGCGCCTGCGTATAAATCATTGCTGCATTGTACATGTGCATTTATCTTATGTAAGGCCGAATATCAGTTATCATTCTAACTAAAAAATGCTATTATTTTCCAAAGAGTTCCTTAAAAAATGTATGGGAAGAAAACAATGTATATATTTATATATTTATTCTTATGGGAGGAAAAAACCAGATTTGAACTTTGAAACTTTTACCGTCCCTCCCCACACTAGAACATATATAATCCTTTCTATGCTTATGAGTTAGTCCCTGGAAGAAAGGGGAGAGGTCTGATGTACATATATTATCTCAGAAAAATCTTTCTTTACTTTCAATGAAATATATATTTTGTTCTGCGATGACGTCCGAACTCTTTCCATCTTTTGCAGTAGACCAAATATGCTCTCCCCATCTTCTCTTCCCGCCCTCGACTCATATCAACCTTGAGAGGGACGGTGTAGCTTTCAAAATATTGAGGCTAATTCGGTCGAGTAAAGTGATAACACATGTTCAACTAAATTATTTGATGGTGGGGAATTAAACTTTCCCAGTCCCCTCCCCGTCCCCCAACGGCTCCGGCCAAGGAGTCAAGAATAGGGCGTCAGGGAAACAAATACACAAGACATGGGAAACGAAGACCTGGAAAACGAAGACCTGGTAAGATTGGCAAACTTTTAGATGTCAATCTTACAACGCTTTCAATTGGAGGAAATGTTTTCCGATGCCGAAAAATAGCCATTCAGAATAACTTTTATATAATATATACCATGTCATCTACTTTCCATATTCAAAACCAACCTTAAAGAAAAGAAATAAACGCTCAGCAAAAATACCCTAAAAACCAGTTTAAAGCTTCCTGTTGGATTAGTATGGGGAACCGTCAAGTTCATTCTAGTTGGTAATTGTTACCTCTAAAAAGGTTTTCCGGCTAAATAAAATGATAGACAAGTTGGAGAAAAAAAATATGAATAAAAATAGTAATTGTCTTTCAAAAGCCGCTTGAAAAGGGAATTTATAAAACATGAAACGACGTAAATGAAGCAAAACCACCCAAACCAAGCCACACCGAACCCAAACCTACTCAAACCAAGCCAATCGGTCAAATCCAAGCCAAACCGACTCAAACCAAGCAAAACCGACCCAAACCAAGCAAAACCGACCCAAACCAAGCAAAACCGACCGAAATTAACCAAGCAAAACCGACTCACACCAAGCCAAACCGACCCAAACCAAGCCAAACTGACCTAAACTAGGCCAAATTGACCCAAACCAAGCCAAACCGGTCCAAACCAAGCCAAACCGACCCAAACCAAACCGACCTACACCGAACCCAAACCAAACCAAGCCAAGCCACACCGAACTTAAACCAAACCGACCCAAACCAAACCAAACCGACCCAAACCAAGCCAAACCGACCTAAGCCAAACCAACCTAACTGAAAACCGACCTAAATCAAGCCAAACCGACCCAAACCAAGCCGAACAGACCCAAACCAAGCCAAACCAAACCGACCTAAAACAAGCCAAACCGAGCCAAACCGACCCAAACCAAGCCAAACCGACCCAAACCAAGCCAAACCGACCCAAACCGACTCAAACCAAGCCAAACCGACCTAAACCAAGCCAAACCGACCCACACCAAGCAAAGCCGACTCAAACCAAGCCAAACTCTAATGATGACGTGAGTACCGGTATTTTATTTGGCTGCCCTCAGTCATGCCATCCGTTGTGTTGTGTTGTACCAACGGGGCCCCTAATTCTACGGTGGCTCATTACAGCCATTGATATGTTTTATTTATTTATTCTGAGTATTGTTTGACTTTGAGTACTAGTGTTCGAAGAGGCACGTAGACAGCCAGAATGGTATAAGTGAACCTTCGTGCAAGGTAGTAGGAATACAAAAAGGTGTAAGCCAGAGAAGAAAAAAAGTGAACTAGACGTAAGGAGAGGGCAAGAGAATATTAGTTCATGTAACTAATCTTTGAACTAATCTTTGTCTTTTGAAGTTGCTATATTGCTGGAAAACATTAGCAACAGAGGATGTTCCAGGCTGTTAAAATTGAATGTAAAAAAAGAAGAATATTTAAAGTGTTTGTCATGAGTGAATACCTTTTGGGGTTGATACTATGTTTCCACTGGGTTTCTATACGTGCATATATTCACACTCTGTGAATTAAATAGGGAATAACTTGAATTTCAACAATATTGTGGATAATCTTATATACCATAGGCTAGAAGGTGGAGTAAAGTTTGTAGGTCGATGATACTTTACCCCTATAGTCATAATTGTTGCAGCTGAAACGAATGGCTCTCTTTTGGACGTTTTCTATTAGACAATGTATAAGGGTCCCGAAGCATATATTCATGTAATCATGTTGAAAGCTTTTGTTTCTTTGTATACCATATTATCAATGTGAGAGTTCCAAAGTTATGCATAGGTATTTTAAAGGAGACATAAAGTCTGACATAATTCTTATTTCATATGATAGAATTAAAAACACAAATTTTCTGACCAAGATTCATAACTCCCAAAGCAATCTAGCACATTTTATGTAATTATTAAAAACTTAATGCAACTACTTAATGAGAGCTACCATTTTGATTTCAAAACGTGCAGGTTATGGTGTCATCAGCCCAGCAGGATGTTGGAATGCTTTATATTTATTTGCATTGTACCTACCTCAAGTTATCTAGCTAATGAAAAAATATTTTTCGTCTATAAGGGTCAGGGAAATGTTTGTGTACACATGAAATTATCAAAACATGCTGTTAAAAGTTTGTGTCACATCATTTTGGAATAAAAACTTTAATTACATTTATAAAAAAATACATTATAATCCTTATTCATGTCCCTATTGGAGAAATTATGTCATCATGCACAATATTTCAATACAGAATTAAACAAAATGGTAGCCCCATCTGTCGATTTCAAACATGAATAACTTGAGACAGGAATAAGATTTTGACTTGCTGTTTTTGGCAGTTGGTTAAGATTTCTATTCTCTATCATATAAAGTAATGATTGTATCAGACTTAATCAGTAATAAATCTCCTCTAAGGTTGTAGTACGGTCAGCGGACAGGCCATAGGCCAAGCTGGCTGCAAGTGATTGTGATGAAAGTTTAAAGTTACAAAAAACACAGTAGCAGCGTAGGCATACCCGCAATATGTTCAGTTCATCAAGAAATTTCTAACTCTCTTTAAAAAGATAGGCCCTAAATAGATGCACAGTGATTTTTGAAAAATAAAGTTTATTTAATCAGAATTAAAAAAAAATTCAGCAATAATAGTATTTAACAAATCATACGCATAGATTAAGAAAATTCATGATGGTGCATACAGCGGACCCGCCATGCTCTGTGGATCGAGAATTGATAACTCCACACCCTCACAAAAAATAAATAAGATAGGCACTGGGCCTTGGCGAAGCTTGAATCAGCATCAGAGATTGGTTTTTATTTATTACAAAATAAAAAAAATCTTGATCTGGGCTAAGTAAAAGTAAATTTCCTTTCAGCAATATTTAAGAAATTGAATTCAAGATGGTCCGTACACAATAACTGAACATAAATAGTTAGTCCGAGTAGGCCTACACCAGGCGCGTAGCCAGGATTTTTTTAACGGGGGGGCCTAGACCATCAGCCCTTGGTGAAGTTTGCCCTATTGTAACTGCGCTACCTACGCACCACTATGGGTTGGCGTGTAACGTATATGGAGGAAATTTTTGAAAAACGCCCCCTAGCCTTGCAGGAACTGCCCCCCAAAATGGGAGAAAGTGACAATATTTTCTTCAATTTTAGTCAGTTTCCCCTGATGAAGGTTCCTTTACCCTCTCCAATGAAGAAATGATCGATTTAAGTCCCCTTGTTTTAGCATTTTTTCCTTAGAAATAAAAAAACAAAACTCAATAACAAAGGAAGTGACTTGTACACCGGTTTATGTCTCTCAAAATTAGTGGATGGTAAGCATGGTACGCTAAAAATAAAAGTTTGCAATAACAATTTTCAATGAACAAAGAATAACATAACATGCCAAATTATGCCCTCAAGGGGAATACAATTGTTACCCACAGCGCCCTCTGCTTATTCTAAAAGTCAAATTAAACACGTACAAAATGACCATAAAGAGAAAAACATTGTTTTGTAAGAAATTTGAAAAGTAATAGGTATCTAAAGCCTATTGTTAGAACACATTGTGTGGTACCTGTATGGTTCTTTGTACCATTCAAATAAATAAAAAAATTAAATGAGCTTATTGTCAACCATGGGGGAATCTTAAAGGTACTAAAATATTGTTTTTAAAATGGGATCTGGATATCCCATATCGCCTATGCATCCTCTATGTGATTTACTGAATGCACTTGACCACAGAGTGAGGACAGTGTACATGGACTGATGGGAGGGACAAGTAAATACATATAAAATACGTCCAAATTAGCATTGTGATTGTTTTGTGAGAAATCACAATTATTAAAGCCAATTAACAGAAAATCCTTTCTATAAAACATCAGGGTCGTTTTAACGTAGGCCTACTAAGTGTGGGCCGCAACCCCACCCCACCCCAGCGGCCCCACTAAAGTATTTTGACCCCTTAGTAAAGGTCCCTTTTTTATTACTATTACAAAGGCACCAAAATTACTGTTTCTCCATAATTAGATTTTGTTCAATGTAAAGTTGTTCCCCTCCTTCCCCCCTCAACATATTTTTGAGCCGATAACGTTTTTTGTTGCTTTTCTAAAACTTCTACATGAAAGAGATGGAAACTGGAAAGATCCCTTTTGATAAATGGCCCCCACTTCAGATTTCTAAAAGGCCCTGAATAAGTGCGTTCTTTATACAGAATATTCTTCCTGAGCGTGCGCCGGGTGCGCCCCTCTGGATCCGCGCCTGCGGGCTGTTAATAACTACTGGCTCTGGCCTCAAATTTTTATAGAGTCCGACGCCCTGAGGAACCAAATTTCACCCACATTGGGAAGGGTAAGGAAAATACAAAAGATTGCTTTGAAAATGCATGCTTTATCGTTGTAATACGAATTATTATTGTCGGCGAGTCAGGTTGTCACTTAATGTACTCCCCGCACAACTCGGCTGGAATTCACGGTACAATACACATCCGTTAATGTGATTGGTAGGCACAGTGAATGTGATTGGACACTTTCATTGAACTTCTTCGAGCGTGCAGAAAGTTCACCAGTTTTGCACGTTATTGCATCTCTTAAGAGCGTATTTCTCTCATGAATAAGACATAAGTTCATATAATGATTAAAAATCTTACCTTCCTGTTGATTCCGATTGTGTAATTTGAAATTATTTTTTGCTGCAGAGCGTAGTAGTAGTCCACTCAAAGAGCACATCATACATTAGTAGGATATACGCGACGACTACACCAAAAGCCTACTGTCAGTCTGTATCACGTCATACATGTTCGTAAAAAAACGTATGCGTAATGGGTTTCGATGTTGTTAGTTTTTTTATGTCCAGTCTCTATAGAGTTCATTACTGGTGTTTATATTAGATCTCGAGTTTGTTACTTGGGAAGAAGATTCCTTCTTTTAAAGGTATTTCCGTAGTGAGCGAAAACCTTTTTTTTTTTTTTTTTTTTTTTTTTTTGCGAGGGAGGCCTAGGCCCCAGGCCCCTCTGGCTACGAGCTTGGCCTACACTACAGTGCAGTTGAAAATGGCTGCTACAGTACTGCTACCTGACTACACACAGCAGCACAATGTATTCATTTGTGTACACTACACTACATTACAGTCGGGAATCTGACCTCGCGACCTCTTGAATTTTCAACAATTATTGCGCAATCGAAAATTTAAATTTAGAACCTTTGTGACCTACTTGAAAACTGATCGCTAATTTGCGAAACTTGCTTTTCAAAATAAACCTTGGATTGAGGACAGAATATAGGTTAAGATTTCATTGTAAACATGATCGGAACATATTTATAACATTTTGCCATAGTAACGAATAATTCTTTTCGTTACGGCGATAGTCCATACAATTTCCTTAAGCCATGTGTTCTTCCGGTAGACAAAAATTAAGTTAAAATCGTATTTCACATTTGTGAAAGTATATGAGTTTTTCCACACTTGATATTTCTACATAAATAAACAAATTAACAGGGAATCTGCAATATGATATTTACTAATACGACCTGTACCAGATGTTTTATTTCCAATTTTAGGGCGAACGGCGGCCATTTTGTTTGGGGTCAGCCTGTAGGTCAAAACGTCACAGAAATAATGAATATGCATGAGGAAGACAGCCAAATATGGTACATGTGCTGAATTTGCATATCTTCCTTCATAGTCTCATTACAATGTAAAATTATGGATTTCCTAGGGGAAGTAGATGAGCATGGCCTATTTTGAACAAAATGCGGAAATTAAATTACAAGTACATAGATTAAATCATTTAATTAATTAGTTTAATGATAAAAGTTGAAAAAATCATAGGGGTATAGTCAGAATTAAAAAAAAAAGGCCAAGAGGAACAAAATTAATTGAGGGGGGGGGTGGAGGGGGTCGAGCAGCTATTGTAGATGCACCTATACACTCAATGTCAGCCTGACCAGAACAAGGTCATGGACACTGCCCCCTTTTTTTATTGAAAAATGAACTAATATCAAATATGAAAAACCCCGCTTACCACTTCTTGACATTAGCAGGGGTGATGCCAGGCGGGGGTACATCTCCCCAAGGCCGCCGTAAGGAAGGGGAGGGGGCAGGGTTTACAAATGTACTGTGGCCCGGAGCAATTTGGGAGCCCGAAAAATGTAACGTTAAAATCCAATATAAAGGGACCCGGTTACACTAATTTTTCCACTGTCTACCGGCTGTGGTGTAGCGGTTATCATACATGTCTACAGACCACGAGAGCCTGGGTTCAAGCCTGGGTTAGGTAGACACGCCAGTGCACCACAACTGGGTCATCAAAAGCCGTGGACATTGACTTGGTTGTCGATGTAATGTCTGTCCGTACGTCGTACCTGTGTTCTCGTCCGGGTCGTATTAAGCGTTTAATGATAGCATTGTTACTATCATAACCGAATACGCAGGCGACGACCCCGTCATTGTAATTGTGTGTTCACTCGTCGTCGTCGGCGACTCATTTTTCCCCGGGCCCAGCCTCGGGTCAGCAATCCTCTCGGCGGTCCTGATCTCCCCACTCTCGGGACCTGTAGCCCACCCGTCGGAAATTTGTCGGGGCATTTGTCGGAAACAGGTCTTAATGTTTTAGTACATAGGTGAAAAATTAGTATACTTAGACCCCCCGTCGAGAAGCCTAGCCCCCTGTCGGACAAATCCTGGCACCACCCCTGCATTGAAGGAATATTCCACTCAAATTTAATGTTTACATATTTGATAGACAAAAGAGGAAGCAGATGGTAATAACCCCATGTATTTAGCTTGTTCAACTATTACAGCACAAAATCCAATTCTTAAACTTGTAGAAGTGCCCCACACCCATCACTTCCACTCCACTGGCAATCAAATGTGGATTTCTCTTATTGAAATTTGACCCTATATTTCGCACAATTATATGTTCAAATAATAAATGGAAAAAACGTTTTGATAATTCCTTAAAAATTTCCGGAAATTTTCTCAGATCATATAAAAGCTAGGACCTCAAAATTCAAATAAACAAATAAGGTTTTTAACAACTTCTGGCTTTAGTTGTAAGCGTGGCTTAGACTTTATAGAACAGTCACTTTTCGATGTGCAAGAAAAACAGTTTTTGGGTCCTTATTTCTTGTAGGAATTATTATGGACATGATGGGGTTTTCACTAAAGTTCTTTTATTGTCCTCCATCAAATATATAAAGATGAAATTTTACTGGAATATTCCTTTATAACATCAACGATGATGAATGTTTAAGGTTAAGGGGTTTATGTTCACTTGGGAAGGGAGTACTACCTACTCAGTAAGCATCCTTAGAACACAATACTCCATAACCTTCTTTCTTGATGGTACCACTCACAGACTAAGGAAGCCATAAGTTAATTTCATTAGTGACATTAGCCAACGCTTTTTCCCGGTTCAAATGATGCAAGTGGATAGGAGCCAATGGTGGGCTGTAGGATGGTACATTAAACCATCACAGATTCACTCATCCATTATTACAGTTTGGGTGGAGCAGAGACAACCAAGATAAGGTGGCATGCCCAAGGACCCATCACAGATGCTCTGCTGGGAATGGAATCCAGGAACCCTACTCCTTAACCACTGTATTCTCTACCATCATATGCAGGTGTTAAGAGATAATTTGCACTGCCATCTTCATCTTTGGTCAATATCAAATAATTGGGCGACCCTGCAAGTCTATTGTTTCTGCAGCATCTGCACTGATGATTATTCTGAATCTGATTGATACAAACAAATTAAGCTTCATAACAAAAAGTATGCAAAAGAACAGACAAAAAAAAGAACAAACACAATTTTTGTCCTTTCAAAATTTTCTTCACTTAACTATTGAATTTAATATATACATCAAACATTTGCTTGTTTCAAATGAACTAAAATCATATTCCTAGAGAACTGCACTTAAATATATGCATTTAAACAAACTTATATATCCACAGCCTCATACCTTCCTGGTGGATACAGGAAGATTTGCTTAGAACATAAAAGTATAAACATGCATCTTAATAAGAATCTATCAAGGAAAGATACAACAAACTTACAGGAAACTATGCTAACTTCAATATAAACACAAAAATAGGTGCATGATGGAATCTTCTACCTCTTTTACAACATTTATATTGAATACATTTATCAATATATATATATATATATATATATATATATATATATATATATATATATATATATATATATATATATATATATATATATATATATATATATATATATTATATATATATATATATATATATATATATATATATATATATATATATATATATATATATATATATATATATATATATATATATATATATATATATATATATATATATATATATATATATATATATATATATATATATATATATATATATATATATATATATATATATATATATATATATATATATATATATATATATATATATATATATATGTATGAACTGTGCCCATACAACCCTGGGCCTTCCTAAACATTTACATCCAACATTGATCATGTTAAAAATCTTATAAAGGTGTGACTCTCTCAAGGAAGATTTGAATATAAATATAAAAAAAATGTATAAATACCCGCAGGTAACTTATTTCAAAAGTTTAACAACTTGGTACAAACAATGTGAATATCAGCAAAATTAAATATAGTGAAAGACAACCGTTATATTTTCAAGTATGGCAAACAAAAGCATATGCTTCTACTCTACACATAACTCTATGCCTGGTTTGAAATGCATCCCTGATTTGAAATACATCCCTGATTTGAAACACATCCCTGATTTGATACACATTATTGAATTTCAGCAAGGTGACATTGAATACAAAGCTTCTAGCCTTTAATCAAACAACATTCTTGGGTTGCGAGTATGCAACAAAACTTAATATTTTATACTCAAATTCAAAAGGTAACATGTAAGTTTATATACATGTACTTGATGGATAACAATACACAATAGAAAGTCAAAATATTTACAAATAAATATATACACATTTGTTAACAGCTCTATCCTTCATGAATAATAAAAACATAAAATCAAACTCTCATGTAATTTTGCACACATCAATGTGCAAAATACTCCTTTGACATCAAAAGGATGATCAAATCATTGTAATTGCATAGTTCTTGGGATGTTTGTTTGTTTGTATATTCAGGAATATTTGGAATATTCAGAAGAAAAAATATCTTCCAAAGACCTTTCAATAACAATGCGATAAATATATATTGATCAGCATACTAGAATACATTTTAATCAATCAATATTGAATAAATCCTTTGGCACATATGTTTACAGTGGAATGTACCACATTTGCTACAACAGCCAATTTGAAGCATGCAAGAGAATACTTAACAATGCAATAATTTATTGTCAAAGTATTGTTATTGTTGTAAACATTTTCTAATTAAAGTAATTTCGTCATATATTACGTTTATCTTAATTGCACCAAACAAGAGGAAAGTTCATGGCAAAATTAAACTTCCAACACCATTTCACCCTTACAATAAAATCTTAATCAAATATCACAACAAAAAAAAATACTAAAGCATATATATATCCTCTTTCCAAATTTGAACCTATCTTCACAATAAAACACTATCTGCCATAGAAAATTGATCTAGTCTAGTTGTAATGAAATTGAGTTGCACAGTTTGACTTACAAAATAATAATGAGAAAAATAGGCAAGCTAAAAGCGCATGCAGGCAAGCATAATTACATATGGAATGTGTTATAGAACCAGAAAACAAAAGTTTTTAGGCTCCCAATTCACTCTTTATCTTACGTGAAAAAAAAGTTGAACAAAATAGTTATTCCAAACCATATCAACAAATACTGCATGTATTGTACAGAATATAAAACACACCATTCATGTTTTCCACACATGATGTTTATTTACTGTTACTTCAAGATTTCCGTTGCAAACCCCCATCCACGTGTTTATGCCAAACTCTATTGCACAATAAGCAGCATACATTTTTGTATATGTTCAATCTTTAAATGATAGTGAAGTTGCTTGTTTGTTAGTTTATATGTGATAAACAGCACTTAAACAGTCAGTATGATGTGCCCAATAAACTGTGATGCAGGACGCAGATTTAATGAGATTTAGAATAAGGATAAGTGGGTGTTATTCAAGAGTTGTAAACGAGTAACTGATTTTGTAAATGGAGTTGCTCACTCAGTTTTGTAAATTGGGACCCGAATGGAGACTTGATACAACTCTGGTGTAATTAGCACATGAGACACACATGTAATGTGAAGATCTTGCATGAAAGTGAGTCATGGCCCTCATGAGTTACCTAAAAATTGGAATATAACATCAACGCTTTGGTAAATTAGATTCATAGGGGCCAGGCATGTGCTTCCCTTGTCTGACAAGAGCATGTAATTTGCATATGTCCTCTATGTATCAAGACATGATAAAATGAAAGCTGGTCTTCAATAAACCTCCTTTTTACATTCAATATACTATGGGGATACAAAAGGAATGCTGAGCCAAGCTTAACTGATTAAAATGGCTCATAATAATCACCAAAACATGGGAGGGGAAGAAGGAGGATGACGATGATGATGGAAAAGAAGTGAGTTTAAGAGGTATGATCCTTGATGACTAAAGGGTGCTTTAAGGGAATGGGGTTAAGGAAATGATCTCATAGATTTTCATTTCTTTTGTTATGGTAGAGTAGAAAAACAGATTGAAAGTGGTGAAAATAACTTAATTTATGAGTTATGTTGGCACTTACCTACATATCACCCTTTACCTGCAATCATGCATCCACAAAAATGCCATTTAAAGCAAAAACAATGTATTTAGTAAAAAAGAAAGTAGCAAAGAATTTGAATGGAAATGATTATATGAATCACAGAGCTGAAATTCAAGGTGTTTTTAAAACAATTCTCTATTTTCATATCATTATTTAAACTATCAATTTTGAATGGATTTTTTTTTTTGCACCAAGCTGTTTCTAGAAGTTTTTCTACAATCTATGAAAGGAATGTTAACTATTATTTCCTTTAAAAGTGGAGTGGCTTGGGATTAAGAAGAAAGTGAAGAGTGGTACATGTTGAGGTAGAAGCATGTTTTAGTGTTATGAAGGAGGTTCAAGATAGTGTTTGAAGAGTTCAAGTTAAATTTAGAACTCAGAGAGCATGTGATACATACAAACCTTATACTATACAAACCAATTTGAGAGAGTTTTTTCATAGTGACAGAGGCAAAAGCTGTCTTCAGAACTTCATATTTAACATACAGTGTTTGTATTTTATATTCAAATAAATTTTTAGACAATTCTAAAACAAAATGGATGGGTATGTTCATACAACTTGTAAGAATCAAGAATAACAGAAAGGTTTTTTGTTTAATTATATAGTAGGCTTTCCACAAGAGACACAAGATATTCATTTTGATCTTTTTGGCATGAAATCGCCTACTTATATGATAAATATGAAGCAAGATTGACCACACCTGTATCGAGCTACCTGTGAATGAAAAGATTTATTGTATGATAATTACAGAAAATGTCTCATAAACATAAAATAGGCTAGGGCTGTCATGATATTGAATAATTACTGCTATATTTCTTTCCTAAACAAACAAAAATAAATTGTTAAAGTATCACAGCATTTTTTTTTATATTTAAATATGCTTTTTTAGAAATGAACTTTCTTATTTAAGGACGTTGTTTGAACTTTGAATAAACCAATAATTGAAAAGTGCTAGATACTTTGAGTAATTGTGTGTCCTTTACATTTTGAGTTTATGCCAGATGTTTGAGTGGACATATTTCCTATATCACCATTTGCTGAAGATTGTGATTTAAATTATCACACATATAATTATAAAAAGGACACATGCCTATCCCATGTTCACTTCAGTGGGCCCTTTGGTACTCCAACTCGGATTGATATATTCACAGTCAGAGTGATTTATTTGCAGTCGGAGTGATTTATTCGCAGTCGGGTGATTTATTCGCAGGCCGGATGGTTTATTTGCAGTAAGAGTGATTTTATTCACAGGGCAGTCCTGCGAATAACCACACAGTATTCTCAAGCCCGTACTGGAAACATGTAGGTTATGCACTTGTCAATTGTATGACCCACCCCACTACCCCCAGACAGGGTGCGTCATTGACCATTTTTGCCTATGCAAAACGTGGATTTGACGCACCCCTCAGTCACTTTCGGTGACTGACAAAGACTTATATATATAAATGACCCACACCACAGTCAAAAAACTGACGCACAATTGACGCACATGACAGTAAAAAAAATGACGGACATACGATGGAAAATGACGCACATACTGTGTCAGGTGTTGCCTAATGACTTACCGTGAGTGACCCATCCCTTAGTCATTTAAGTGACTCACATCAGTGGAAAATTGACTGACCATGACGCACCCCAGAGTCACACATATGACTGACCAAACCCTCGCAGTGACGCACATGTGGGACGAAATTTGGAATGCAGTGATCCACTTTTGACTTACCCATGCCGGGAGTAGTGGGGTGGGTCATACAATTGACAAGTGCATTACGTCGAAGATCTTCGGCGTGGAGCATGCATGGGCAGTTTTTAAATGCTTCAGCGTAATTGGGCTTTAAAAGTTGACAAAAGCAATAAAGTACATTAAGCTAAAACATCTGATGTGGCGTAAATAAAAACATTCAGAAGGTCCTGGCGTAAATCTTTGGCATGAATGAGGAAACAAACTTTCCAGTATTAATGAGTAGAACTATCGGTGACTCATGCCAGCCATGAAAATTGTGTGGGTTAGGGTATTTCTAGGGCCTAGTTCATATTATTTGTCACGGCTGCCCAGCTTCATAGTAATTAGTTTCACATTGATGACATTTATGATAGGACTATACAATTGTAAGCTGCATAAATAAATAAAAAAAATATAGGCCGGCCTAAATTTAAAATAATCCAATTAATGATTTATCAGGGTTAGTCTTGGACTAGTATAAGCTTCAAATTGATAAGGACCTTGCCGATTATTGTTTCTGAAGTGTTTACAACTTTCATGATCGGTGCAAAATACTGCAGTCACAGAGGACCTACTGCAAACAGTGCACAGTAACTTAGATAGGCCACTGACAAAATCTTGTAGGCCTAACAGCCTACCGTTACCGTATAACGATAACATTAGGCTTTATTTAGGGTTTTATCTCACGTAAAATCACGGTCGAGATCAGACTTCAAGTTAAGTACTTTCTTATTCATGAAGATGGATGAATTTGATATATGTGTAATTTTAAACCCTTTTTTACACGACAAAAATATTCAATTGATCATCCGAATTATAATACGCCAAAGTTTAAAATAGAAAATTACCTGTTTGGTTTCAGCCAAATTCTTGAGCTTACAATTTCAAGTTCGGAAATCCACGAGAAAATTGATCGACAAGCAGGCAGGGCTTCTATTTATACGTCAGATAATAGTTCCCATATATAGGAACAATTTGTCCAAATTTGGGGTTTCTTGCATAAATTTAGAAATTCATAACCTCATTTGCAAAAATGAGTGACAGATTTTGGATCGTAAGCCATCCTTTTTACAAAACCGGAAGTGTTTCTTAGGTCACGGCGTCCGTTAAATGAAAATTACTCATTAACGGTCTCAGGGAGAGGTCAGATTCCCGACTGATTAGTTACGTTACGAAGGTAGCCTACTGTAAAGTACTGCACCATGCTTGTTGAGATTCAGGCGGACATCGGCTTAAAATTTCTCTGAAACCAGCTGATAAATCATTCAATTAAGCTTACTTTAATATAAGTAAGCTATGCTTGAATTACGTACGATTAGAAAAGGCAAATCAATCAAAATTGCCCTCGAAATACGGGAATTCTAGCTTTAGTTCTAAATTATTTACAACTTCGAACAATATGGGTCAATTTACAAACGAGTCGCTTGCCGTGTAAAAAAGGATTGCAAAGAATTATATCTCATTTTAAAGATAAAACAATTTTCTTTAAAAACACAGTTTGAGTTTTTGCAATTGCCTTTTAATAAATATGCTTAACAATGAAAATAAAAATGGTTTTTAACTTTTTTCTGTGAAAAAATTATCGAAAACTTAAAACTCAAGTATCATTAGAAAGTTTGAGGTTATGTCTTTATTTCTGGCTACATATTAGATTCGACGATTTCTTTTTGCATGCACATAACATAAAGTTACGTCCCAAAAATTTCACACAGCTTCAAGTCTCCCGATGTAGAATTTTTTATCATCCCGTAATTTACTCAAATTTTCATGAAATCGAATAATTTTGGTCTTATGTGAAAGGTACTACTACACAAATTTATAATATTATACCAGCTTTTAGATATGTTGATTAAAAGTAGTAAGTATCGTAGTGCTAATAGGAAACACATGTACTGAATGCATGAGGACCTAGCCATGCACGGTACGCGGAGCATTATGTCTACAGCTAGCTATTTTTAGCACCATTACGTATGAAATCTGATACTTTAGTAAAACCTCTCGGGAGCTTTAATCTTTTTTAATATATCTCTTATCAAAAAACAAGCTATATGAAGCATATACAAATCTCGTTTGGGCCAAAATTTCAAGAGCAAAACTGTTAAAACCTAGGAGGAGATGCATTTTAAAGCAAACCATTGCACAGTCACATATGGGAGCTCACTTACAATTTGATAAGTTCCACTCATTGCACCCTGTGTAATGGGTGGAACTAAAACCCAAAATGATGTTGAAAAGGGCGCCAAAATGTAAAAATTTCAAAACATTCTTGATAACATCAAAGTATGCAGTAAAATCATCAGTCGAATCACATCAAACATTTAATGGGAAGTTATGTACACCGTTCCTAACAAGTTTGCTTAAATACAATGCTTTCTATCCAAGACTGTTGTCAGTATCACCGCCTCCATTGGTATTCAAACATAACAATGGAAATTGATTACCTAAAGGCTATTCACCCTTTTAGCAATTTTCTATTTTAGAAGTATTACATACTACAGAATTAAAGTTTGTGTTAACATTTATTTAAGTAAAATAAAATACATAACAAATCTTACGTATGCCTCATGGTACCCCAAAATTGCCGTTTTGACTTGGCAACTTCTGTATAAAAAAAACAGTCATATGATACTCCAAGAAAGATTGCCAAACTTGAAGAAATATTCAGCGTTCAGAAAATTACACTAATTGAATTGAATAATAATTTCTTGATGTAAATGAAGGAGCCTGCTAAGTTGGCCATGAAGATGGTATCTAAAATGGCAAACAAGATGTCGGCCACGATGACAGCGAACATGGGTGCCAAGTAGGCTGCGGCTACTGGCAGCAGAACGAATATCCAAAACGGGAGCCTATCGATCTCCTGGTGACACCCATCTGCCCATGAATATAGACGTTATGTAGTCATTTGTTTAATACTTCACAGAAGACGAAATAACCTTTACAACAACTGTTTCGGTCAAAAAAAACCCTAGCATTTTCCCTGGTTCTCGTATTTCTCAAACGGCGTGGTGAACATATGAAAATGTCATAATATGTTAAGGTACTTCATCGAGTCTTAAGTCTCACAGATTCCTATCTTGTAGTTAAACAAAATTTGAGTTTCCACTAAAGTGAACCATTCTTAGGCGAAATTTGAATTTATTTTCCTTCAAATTTCTACTGTGCAAGAAATACATGTATGTAAACAAATTATTGATTCTTTCTTGATGTTTTTATTCACTTACTTTTGTTGCATGATGAAGTTTCAACGTAAACAGGTAAATCACTAACTTTTCTCTTATCTTCATTATCTTATCTGCTTCGTGAAGTCACACAAATTTTTGCAAACATGCATGTACTGTGTAGTATGTTGTCCTGAATTAACATTTACTGGAAAACCAGCAAAATGAAATAAAACATGGTAATTCCAAAGGCAAGCTTTTCTCTACGACTTGTTATACTTGTATATTGAAATAACGTTATTTAGAATATATCCATTCAAAATATTTTACATGCATATGAAGGAGCAGGTTCGTTACAAAGTTTGATCTGGTACGTACTTTCTTATAGGGGCATCATATTCGATCATTATGAACTGTCCTCAAAGCTTTATCTAATATTTTCATATTACATGGCTTAGGGGCCTCTGGCGGCGTCCAGAGTGAATCCTTGGTAGGGTTGCAGGGGGCGAAGACCCGCAAGCTCTGAAAAAATCCAACACAAAGTTCAAAGAATTTTTTTTTTATCATGTTATTATCTAAGTTACCTGATCTCTTGGTTACCATTTCTAAACAGGCAGAAGGGAAATTTCCCTTGAAAAGCATGGTCTGAAGAGGATTTCTAGTTTTTGATGCCTCAAAATCAACACAAAGTTCCAAACTGTAAATAAAATATTAAATGGTTCTGGTGCAAATCAAGGGTAGGAATCCAGGAGGGCCCCTTGGAAGGGATACAGGGACGCGAAACCCCAGAGGCTCTGAAGATTCTCTGTCTTTGATGCCCCAAAATGGCTAAAAATTAACACAAACTAAAAAAGTTTGACAAATTTAAGTGATGATAACCAGACAAGTTTAAATTCTTTTTGTTTTAAAATCGACTGAGAATTTCAAAAGCATTAAAGACTTATCATTTCTAAACAGGCAGAGGACAAATTTTTCTGAAATTGAGAAAAATTGGGGGAAATTGTACAAGAGTTCATGGATAAAGCCTTGGGTCTAAAGATTTCTTATTTTAGATGTCCCAAAACTGCAAAATGGCTTAAAATTAACTAATCAACACCGGATTCCATTAATTATTTAATAAATGAAAATGAAAGCAATCCATGGAGTTGCTCACTCATCACCTTAAGCATGTATAGTGGGGGGAAATAAAATAACTAAGAGGGTCACTATAGCTCTGTGACTATAAGGGGAAATGGTGAAAAGTGGTAAATAGCTCTATGACCTTTGACCTTTTGACCCCAGCCTACGGTACACAAATTCATGTACCAAGGTAACATGGCACAACATAGGAGTGGTGTAGGTCTTGTACTCTTTAAGTTTAGAAAAAGGGGACAAATTGTGCATAAAAAGCACTTATTTTACCTTTGACCCATGACCTTTTGATCCCCAATTATTTTTGCTTTTTCTTAGAATGTTAAACCCTACCCACCTAAGCAATTTGTAAAGAAACCTTCAAAAGATACAGCCATCACCAAAAACTTGATTTGACCTGTGACCTTTGACTGTTGCACCACAAAACCTTGGAGACAAATGCTCCGGGCCAGGGGTCATCCGTCAACCAAATTTGGTTCATGTGTGTATTACAGATTTTGAGTTATAAGCGACACAAAACGCACACACGCACACACACACACACACACACACACTCACAGTGTACACACACACGCACACGAGCACACACACACACACACACACAATTGATGAGTTCATGGATGCAGCTCTGGTAGTAGGACGAAGCCCCGGAAGATATATAGATTTTGATGTCTAAAAATTGTCCAATGATCATCGGCTATAGATTTTAAACAAACATGGCCGGGAATCTGTCATTATATAGGTCCCAGTTGCCCAACCCGAGCCCAATCAGCACCATGCCGAATCAAGCATTCGAGTTGAGATGATTCTGATATCTAGTCGATTTGGTCTTGATCTCTTTTAACTCTATGATCAGATGATTGAGATGTATAATCTAAACCGTTCAACCGACATTTTAAATCTCTGCCCGAATAAGTGCCCAATTAGCATCATTATGCTAAGTCGGGAGGACATTATTTTGACAGTCTGATACATCTAGACGATTCAGGCAAGATTGAGATATATCTCTGATTTAAACAGTACATCCGACATTTTACATCTCTGCCCGACGAAGTGCCCAAGTATGTTGTCATCATCATACCGAGCCGGAGCTCGAGAGAACATAGATTCTGATATCTAGCTGCGTCGGGCATGACTGAGATACTACCCAACTAAGATCGGTGTCCGGCCAATTAGGGGAAGGGGGAGGGAACAGGTTAGTACAACCATAAAGATAACAAAACAATAATGATATTAAACATAACATTTGCGTGCTACCGCAAATTCTGAGTGCGGGCAGCATAAACATTTTTTTCCCAGGAGTGTTTAGGGCAATTTGCGTTTATTCCGTTGAAAATTAGACAGTGATTTAGAAGGATTTTGAACTGATATCAATGCAAATTGTCCTAAACATTCCTGGGGAGAAAAAAATATGCGTGCGGGCATCTGTGACACCTGATGTTTTTGTACCGTTGAACGTACATAACAAATTATACGTACCGTTGTACGTGCACGCATGTCTACTGCCGGCAAGTCTGTTAGAGTTCAAAAAGAAGATAACAAGAATGTCACTTGTTCATTCTTCTTTAAAACAAAAAGAGAAAAAATGCCCAAAGCGCCAAACATGCCCAAGAAAGCATGCCAAAAACGAGGCTTCTGGGTGGGAATGGGGGTCGAGGTCTTTGGAGAAATAAAGTTTCAGTCCACTCCCCCCAAGAAAAAAATTGTTCCACGCCGCTGTCTTGAAAGCTTTGACCAACTTATGTGATTTGACCTTCTTATCTTTGGTAATGATAATGGGTAATGAGGGAACATGGAGCGTGGATTTCAGCAACATAATCATGACGGGCAAAATTCGGGCAAGTTATCAATCTTGAATGACGAAATATTGAGTGACGGCGTTGCGAGTAGAAATGTCGTAGATGGTGGGGCACACTATTTGCATGCGGCGCCATGATTTTGGTCATGGGCGAAAGAAACGGGAAATTTTGTCTCATGGGGGCAAAAGCCTATAAATTGGACACAACATGTCACCTTCCACAATTTCTGGGGCGGAGGAGGGAGCGATCTCGTGAGGAACATTTCCCCATACCACCGTGATGCCGCCACTGTATGGCAGCCTTAAGTTAATTCGTTCTTGCAATCTTGCTCCGTATTCTTATTTATCTGATACTGTTCAATTTATTAGAGGTTCCCGTCTTTGATCCTTTATTATGTGATAGAAGTCTTTTACTACCATTGCGCGTACTATATACCGCGAAGTGTAAGATAACCTTTCATGCTTATGAACAGGAAAATGTTTTTAAAACCTTTTTCCCACAATGTAACTTATGACCTATGATAAAATTCACATTACGATTAAAACAATCTGAATTTTAATATACCCAGTTGAGACATTTCTGATTTTGAACGAAGCTTTAATGGTCTTGTTTTGATTCTGTGATAATTCACGTCTTCGTATATATTTTGATGCCATAATGCATTCGGTAAAAATGCTTTGAAGCTGTCAATTACCAACATTTGAAATCTAATTTGACCTTGTAGAGTTTATATTCGAGAAATGTTACAGCGATCAGCAAGTTTCCATAATTTAGAATCGCATAGTCGACATGACATGATTCTTTTGTACAGTTTTACTATGTGGAGCGATAAGCATGATTTTTGTATGGCAATGTCCTATTGTCTAGAGCGTTCATGAACATGTATGTAAACCAACTCAACGTTGAACCAGGGATTTGCCCAAGCCGGACTGAATGCTCGTACCCGGACCGAAGCCCAAGCAGCATGGGGGCCCGAAGATGCTGAACAATATCAAAATATGCCCCACATTTATGCTTTTTCTTGTTGGAAAGATATACTACGCCAAGTTTTCCTTCTCTTTCTACAAATCTATATGAATTGTTTTTAAATGTATTTCCCGTGTATTTATAATTCTGTTATTATTCATATGCTGTCTTTCTCCCCAACTACCAGACTATATTACCTCACCTATAATCATCCCATGTCTTGATATTCGACATTTTAACGAACCAATGATCCGTTACGATACATGTACATGCATATGAGAAACGAAATATCTGATAATCATGGTAAACAAGGCCACTGTGCAAACCAATCCTTGGATAATGCCTCTCTTACTTTCTTTTAAATTTGTAATCTGCTTCGATAGTTTAATTCTTCTTCCTCATTTCCATAAATACTTGGGGTTCCGTGTGATAGTATTGAGGACTAGTTGCTCACTGTGCTGTTGAAGTGGCGACTGGAAGTATAAATCGTCCAGCGCCTCTTCTGCATAATTCCATTTCCATGGTCATCTGGTCACGCAGGCACCAAGATCAGACATTAACCCTGGTTAGTAGCCTGTTTACTCATTCTACCTGGTATAGCATAAATGATCACCAGATCATGTATATGTCAATGGTTTTAAGTTGCCTAACTTGTTTTTTGTCGGTGGCCCTTATAACGCGACAGGACTAGTATTGTAAACTCCATGCTCAAAATTCGCCATCTTTTAATTGGGAGTTATTTTCAATTTCATTAAATGAAGAGAATATAGACTTTAAATTAAGTGTTATTTATTGAAGGTTGTATTTTTATGGCTACAATGCTACAATCAATCTCAGCAATATTAATTCAGAAATTTATGGCCTTGTTTTCATTCGCAAAATCTATGTACATTGGCAACGTTGGGGCATGCAGACGAAAACTTCCGGTGCTAATTTGATATTTTAATAGCCAGCCAGGTCTAAAACGTGATATAAAGAATGATATCATTTAGAGAAACATAATAGAAAATTGTTATTACACTAAATATTTTTTTGAAGATTCACATGTAGTGAAGGAGAACAATTTTATTTGAAATTTGAAATGAACGAGGCTAGAGTCTCACCGGATGCGGGTCTGAAGCTTCAAAAGCAAGTTAAGAAATTGTTATCGTCGATACAGTACGCCACTTCACCTTATTATAGACGTACACACTGTCTGACTGTAATCGTATCTGAATCTGAATCAGAAACATAGTATACAGGTATAGCGCACATTACTGTATGAACGTTCAATGGCGCTTGGCAAACTTACAGTTGACGTCAGCGTGACAAAAGTATGAGGGACAAATCAGTTAAGAAGTTTAGTAACAGAGTGGGTTAAGCTTTGAAACAGTTTAGACGCCACTTGGTGCGTACTGTACAATGTCTGGCGGTAAAGCATCCAATCTTTTAGTGTTTGGGGAAAGAATTAAGGAGTATTTACATTCAATCTTTTTAGCATAGGGAACGTGGAAATTTAGATCATGGCATCTTGTTTTTAGCAGGGGCCAATTTATTCAGCATGTTAGTTACACTAGATTAAGTATAGTCTGCCATACAGAACCTGGCCGCTCAACTACCCTTAGACATGCCACTGCTTTCTTTATTACTATTCATACAAAACTGCCACGACAGCCCTTTTTTAAAAGGTGTACTTGTTTGACCTTTGTTTAGTTCCCTACTGATAGGTTTTGGTATCTGTCTTATTTTTTGTAAAAGGTCTTCCCCCACTGATTTATTGTATCATCTGTTAAACATTTGTAAAAGATGACGTAGAATGTAAAGAATTGAATTGTTTGACATGCCTTCTTTTAAGAAGTCAACTTCCCCCCCCCCCCACCCCCCTCCCTCTCCCTCCGTGCCTGTAAGACAACCTACAATCTTGGACAAAACTCGTTGGGACACCACCGTTCAATGTTGGTGAAATAAGTGGAAAATGTTAATAATTGCTTTCCAGGTCTCTGTATTTCATATAGTGAAATGTTTTCACCACATTAAAAGGGAGAGGGGGAGCGGGAGGGGGAGGGCTGGAAATATATCTGTACATAAATATTTACAATAAGATGTACACTTTCCGGTAAGCTGGTAATTGTTCCAACAGTTTTGTCCAAGATTGTACGCCAAAGAGAGAGAAAGACAGCTAGTAACAACATGAACATACTATAGGTAGTAACTCAACATATATTTGGAGGGCGGGGACTGTTTTCGTTGGTGGGTATAGATAATTCGAGCAGGGTTGTATTTCCCGGGTGACAGAGGGACATGTCCTCCCCCAATTTTTCAGCATAATTGTAGAAAATCAGTACATTTGGGGGAATATTTGCCTCTTGTCCGTACCACTTTTTGGATAAGAGGCCCTGTCCCCTCCCCTATATTCCAGATGAGAATTACGGCCTTAAAATCGAGTATGCTGGGGTTGTTATAAAAGCAATACACGTTGATGTTTACTTTCTTAGAAATGTTTGTAATAAGAGCTCTAAATATCAGTTGTTTGAATCATACTAGTACATCAATGATGTAGCTCAATGTATATTTTGGGGGTGGTATAAGACTGTTTTGGTTGGTGGGGAGTTACATGGGTAGACTGGGGTTTTAGGAAAAGAATACATGTTTAATTAGCAGTGGCGCAACAAAATGCTGGGAATGCCCGGAAGGGTGGGTAAACCTTACCGGCTCTATACAGCGGCCCCCAAAATCGATTTGGGTCAAGCACTGATGAACAATGACACTGCACTATCTTTGATATGGGATCCGAAGCGCCAGGGGTGTCGGATGGAAATCGGGGTAAGTGGTCAGAAAATCAAGTTAGGGCGCTGCTTAGACAGCAATTGGGGGAATTTTTTGTTTAAAAAAGGGGAACTTTTGTCAGCCTGAGTTTTCGAAAAAGTGGAGGAAACGTGCCACATGGCCCCATGGCAGCATGGTTTATACACATATGGTTTGGGCATAGGCGGGATTTCAGAGAGCAAGGGGCACTTTCCCCACCCTCACTTTTTGTCCAAATGGATACTTATTTATGGTGATGTGTTGTATCTTAGCGTGGTTTTGCAACTACCTCCCCCCTCAACCCCCCCCCCCCAACCCCTCTCTACACACACACTTTTGCCTTTTCCCACTTTCGGTAGGCAAATTCCGGCTATGGGTTTTGAAATTGGGGAGCCAAGATCAATGTTCAGAATTAACCTTGGGGCGAATAGGTAAAAAGCTTCTTTTGAAAATTGCTACTTAGAAACCTATTTGGGTGATGCTCCTCCCATCACGGTGTCGGTGCCCCTGGTAAAATGACATGCTTTAATTGTGTCAAATAAATAACAAATATAACAACTTATATAGTTATATGTACTATGTAGCCTAATATTTGTGAGTGAGTGGATTTCTATTTGTTTTCAAGATCAAAAAATAACCTAGAAAAATTTAATATAAATTTCAACTTTCAAAAAGGCACCTCTTCTCCGATCCGATCTCAAATTTCGAAAGGCACCTTCTGCCCCTTGCTCTAGGGCAAGGGGAAGTGCCTCCGCCCCCCATCCCCACCCCCGCGGTTTAGACATCGCTGCAAAGCCTGCCAAAATCCACCCAGGACTCTAGTTGCCCCACTGCGTATTGGAGCTTTAAATAACGCTAGGATATTTGAGAACTGTTTTTCAAGTAAGCCGAAAACAACAAATGATGCATTTTCTTTTTGTTTCCTTTGGAGGGAAATTGAAATCCTAAACGGACATACTAACAACAAAATCCTGTCTGCATATGTATACAATCAAGATGGATTCAAACTCCTTGCAACAAGACATGATTTGAACTATGGCATATTTTCCTCATATTGCAAATAAAGTAGTTAATATTTGGGCAAATAATTAATTTTTGCAATTATTTAATCATAATTAATCATTAATAACATCTCAAAATGCACTTCCAAGTGGCAATCATTATTATAACTAAAAAGATTTGATAAATTTCTTTTGGAATTTCTTTTCATATAAGTTGGACTTACTTGATCCCTGAATTAATCCAGTTATTACACTCTTATCGCTGGACGCAAACAAAAGAACTTTTGATGAACAGTCAGGTTATTTTAGATAGTATTTCTGCACGGCCAGACCAAGTGTGGAATCTGTGACAGAGGACTTGGATTTTGAATAAATGTTATTATCAGTGAGTTATTAACACACTGGCGATTTTAGGGGCTCTGACTGAAAATTTATAGCCTGAGTTATTCAATTGGCTATTTTAGTGTTAGGGTTAAAGCCCAAACGAGCTATCAACTTCAAGTGCAATACCCCAATTTGGCTATACTGTGGGACAAATCACAAACGGGATATTATAGTCCAATTGGCACAATCCTTCGGAATTGTTTGGTGGCTCTTCCGAGTTAATGAAAAGCCATAAAAACAGCAAACAAGTTGCATCAAAATTAGTTAATCTGTTGACCATTTTATATCATTTAAAGCTTGGATGCCTAATTAGCAGAAATTGCCCTATTATTTTGGTGACCTCAGAACGGGACTACTAGAAAATTGCTTATGTTAGCTTATTGTTTTTCGATCCTTCCCCCAAATATTTTGAATGGGTGAAGTTAGCTATAAAGAATAGGAAATATTGGATAGGGTTAACTTTGACCCAAATTTAGCAGTATATGTAATTTTATATTTGAAATTTGAGGACGAAATAAAGAATTAAATTAGAGAGTATTAGCTACATTTCTGTTTATACATCATCACTTTTGTGCATGCTGTAAAATTTTTAGGACGATAAAGTTTGATTTGTCACAAGATGAAAACTAAGTGCTATTGTGACCAATTAAACATTTTTATGTTCAGAATTGAATGCTCATTCAGTTGGCTATATACCAACTTTGATTTTTGTTCCAACAAACCAATAAACATGCACGATGAGTCTCTCATATCGAAAACTACTTGCAAGGGGGTGGGGGCGAAGTAGATTTGCTACGTCCGAATCCCCAGTCTCTCATGCCACTCCTACTTTGAACCAATCCCAAACCATTTTCATTATTCCATGAATTATGTTATCTGCAAAAAACAATCGCGAGCGGGCGATCGTTAGAGGCGTGACTGACGGCGTATATTTTATATTTTAATGATTATCATTTTGACATTTTAAAATTAAAAATGGCAAATTGTGCGCTGGAAATTTCATCCCAAATTTGCAACTTTTTAATGCTATAATCTGCTTCAAGTAGAGCAAAATAAAAATGGCTCCAACATTAGTTATGAACTGGTGTAGAGCTAAATTATGAGCTAGGAGGTTCTTCTCCCCGTCTTCCCAATGTTTAAAGTTATCGAAATGCAACAATGCGTTATCGTTACCTGCTCCCAACCCCCACCAGTTACCCCCACACAAAATAAAAGGCAGGGGGGGGGGGTAACTTAACCCCTTCAAACTAAATGTATATGTATATATATATATATATATATATATATATATATATATATATATATATATATATATATATATATATATATATATATATATATATATATATATATATATATATATGTATGTATGTGTATATATATATATATATATATATATATATATATATATATATATATATATATATATATATATATATATATATATATATATATATATATATATATATATATATATATATATATATATATATATATATATATATATATATATATATATATATATATATATATATATATATATATATATATATATATATATATATATATATATATATATATATATATATATATATATATATATATATATATATATATATATATATATATATATATATATATATATATGTATATATATATATATATATATATATATATATATATATATATATATATATATATATATATATAAATATATATATATATATATATATATATATATATATATATATATATATATATATATATATATATATATATATATATATATATATATATATATATATATATATATATATATATATATATATATATATATATATATATATATATATATATATATATATATATATATATATATATATATATATATATATATATATATATATATATATATATATATATATATATATATATATATATATATATATATATATTGCCAGTGTCGTATCTTACCTGAGAGTTTGGCCCCTTTTAAACCAAGAAAAAGTTGTACTTCATAAATCGTAATTAAGAATTATCTCATCAACTCATGGTAATAAAGTATCATTGGAAAAATTTCAGAGGGCCATGGCCCCCGGCCCCTCACCCCGGTCTGAGGTTTTTTGGTGTGACTCGACAATATTTTGACAAAATGAATCAATTGAATAATTAGACAAAATATCGTCTCGTATACCTAATTAAAGGATTAGTTCAGTGGTCAAGCATGTTTATCTTATTATATGAAAGATAACTTCAAACGAAACAAAATGGTGAAGAAAGCATTGGAAAATTTTATACCGTTAAGGAGATATTCAAGTTTAAAGTTTGGTATCATTTGTGTAGAAACGACTGAAATCAGACTAGTTGTTATGTCATAGCCTCAGATTCTTCAATGTCACCATTTTTTTTTTTTTTTTGAGGTCCTCTTTCATATAAGATGGACATGCTTGACCTCTGAACTAATCCTTTAAGTGTATTTTAATTACTTACAATATATAGTGGACCATTCACCGCGCTAACATCATTACACTCCTGAACTGTACCCAGTGGTCTGCTCTACGACCCCGAATTCCAGACACAGTGTAGGCTTTGCAATATACATCATTGTATTACGCATGACTGAACAAAAAAAAAATGCACGCTCGAGATCGTTACAATTACAGTGTACAACGTACGGTATGTTCCCGGAGTAACTCCACCAGTCGACATAATAGGATACACATCGGAGGCGCGTCTTCATTACATACAGCATAGCATATGACGGGCTGAGCTTCACAGAACCGACAAACCAGCTCCCTGGACAAACAGATCGCAGTTGAGGTGAAGTATATTTTTTCTCGTCGAAGCATCAATTGTTTTTAATTAAGTTTTTTATTTTAAATATAGAAAGTTATGCTGATTAAAACAAATTGATTGATTTGATCAGCAGGGGTGGAAGCTCTTTGATTTGACATACTTCTCTTTGTTTGTTTTCTACTTTGCATTAGCTCAAGTTAGGTCAAACCCATTCTTTAAAGCCTGTAACGGTATAAGGACAGGTAGAGATTTTACATATACATCAGAAAGAGCTTTTAGTTCTGAACAGATTAGTCTTTAAATTGAAAAATCGGAAATTTCTAAATTATTGCTAAACAAGTTATAAAACAATGATGTATGAATGTTACACATACATCCTTGATAAAAAGAAAAGCTCAAAAGTTTTGATCTAATTTTTTTTTTAAATTTATGTTCTAAATTTTAGTCTTTGAAAATCACCAGACTGTTTTCTGCTTCTGAATTTTCCTTCAAGGCATGATGAAGATTGAAAACCTCCTCGTTGTAACTAACTTGTCCCGTCATAGGCTAATTGAAACAAATGAAACAATGAGTATGGTTTTGTTTTTGTAATGTTACAAAATTTCAGTAAAATTTGCATTATTTATTAAGATACCATTGGCTGCGGAGAAGGGGGGCGGGAACGCGGGCACGTACCCCCCACTTTTTTGCAAATCATAACAAGGATGACCTGCAATTTTGTAACAATTCCTGTCGCAAAAGATACGAACAACAGATCATATCAACTAAAACTAATAATTAGAAGAAAAAAATCAAATAAAAGGTCGCCCTCTTCATTAAGGAGAAGGAAGAGGAAGGGGGCAACATAACTCCAAAGTGAATGATTGTGTGTGACTCTACACCACCAATGGTGTGGCGAGCTAAAATGTACCGATTATTTCAAATTTCCATCAACTGATAAAGGGTGCATTCATAGGAGTAGGAACCGGGATCAGACGCACGTGCTCCCACCCCCTACACTTTTCCGAAAAATGACAAAAGTGCCCGTTTTGAAAATGAAAAGTTCCCCTCAATTATAGTGACGTTTTCAGCCTTTCAATGCCACGAGACAAAGAGATATTATCGGACACTAGCTGTACCCAGAGGCGTTATAAGAAGCGGGGGTGGATGGGGCGGATTTCACCTTCCCTGTTGGAAGGTAAAAATATCAACTAAAAATGAAGGAAACTTGTGATAAAAGAATTTGAAAATTTGTGTAACTTTACGAAAAGTTTTGGCCAACTTTTCTGGAAATGAAAATCTATTCCCCAAAAAGCAAAAAAATATCCGAAAACGGAGAAAATTGTCCAAAAATTGAATAAATTTACCCGAAACCGAAAAAATTGGCCAAATTTGAGAAAATTTATCCGAAACTCAAGAAAACTCTCCGAAAATTTAAAAAAAAATTGCCAGAAAATTGAAGAAACTTCCATAAAAATTGAAAAAAATGGCCCAAAAATTGAATAAAATTGCCAGAAAATCGAATGAAATTGCCAGAAAATTGAAGGAAAATGCTCGATAGTTAACCTCACTCATTTTTTTTCACAGTTTATTTCCCTAATATGTATATCATATTGTATACTGGTATATCCCGCTGCTTATACTTACATTTTATATACGGAATTTTGACTGTATACAGCACTGCTCAATAAACATGATTAAAGTCAAATGGTGCAAGAACTGGTGGGGTAAAAAAAAAAAATATATATATACAGAAATGAAGTGCCGACTTCTACTTTTTAGCTCGACTATTCGAAGAATAGTAGAGCTATTCTACTACCTCCGGTGTCGGCATCCGGTAAAGTTTTGGTTAAAGTTTTCATAACTTAAGTTATAAATGGTGTAAATTCATGTGACTGGGCATAGGGGTAGAGGTCATGGGTTCTGATCAAATAAGTATAATTGGAGGCTTGTGTGTGCATATTAATTAGCCTTTTTGCATAACATTGAAAATGTTTGTCAGGTTAAAGCTTTGGTTAGAGTTTTTGGTTCAAGTTTTTGGTTCAAGTTTTCATAACTTATGGTAAGTTTTCATAACTTATGGTGTACATTCATGTGACTTGGCATAGGGATAGAGGTCATGGGCACTGTTCAAATGAGCATTATTAGTGTGTGTGTGTGTGGGAGGGGGGGGGGGTGCATACTAATTAGCTTATTTGCATAACAATGACCTGTTTTGTATCTATGCTATCTCTTAAATTAAAGTGGGAGTGGGATTTTGTTTTACACAAATGATGATATATGTAAAGACCATTGTCTACACTTAATGGTGAGGTGTAGTGTGCATATTAAGTAGGTTATTTGCATAACAATAGACTTGCATACAAAATATAGTAATTTGCTATTTGGTTCAGTGGTAGAGTACATAAGTACTGTTCAGTTGAGCATGGTTGGGGGATTGTGTGTGCCTAATAATTTGCTTAGCAATGAAAATATTTGTATATGTGGTATCTCTTGAATTAAAGTGGGTATTATGATTTTGCTTAAACAAATGATTATACAGTATATGTGAAGAGCATTGTTCACACTTGATGGTGAGGTATAGTGTGCATTTGCTGCAATATGTTTGACTTGAGATCAAAAGTATATGGCTTATGACTTACTAACTTCACATTTCTAGTTATGTTATGACATTGACATTCCTGACATGAATAGCAATACAAATGTTTGTCTTGCCATAAATAAAGAAGCAAATAAAAGTATCCTCGCTTCTAAAGATTGTTAAATTAGGGGTTTGGGAAATATAAACAATAGGCAGAATGTGGGGTAGAAGAAGATGACATGATGATAAATTAGCTAAAGGAATTAGGATTAGGTCATGTGGGACAGGGTGAATTTGTATGTATAGGGCAGGGTGCGGTGGGATGTTGATGAGGATGTATTGGCATATTAGACAGGGTTTATTGACATGTAGAACAGGGTAGGTTGGTATGTGGAAGAGGGTGGAATGGTGTGTGGAACAGGGTGGGTTGGTATGTGGAACAGGATGGGTTGACATGTGGGACGGGAAAATGGCATGTGGTGGTATGTCATCTGGATTTCAGTTGTGATGGCATGTGGGTCTTGTAAGTGGTGGAATGACACAGTATCTGGTTTTCAGGTGTGATTGCATGGAGTATAGACATGATCTGACATTTGGGACAGGTTGGAATGGAATGTAGCACAATCTGGAATACGCATTATTAGCGGTGAGGGGATTTGTATCATTTCCAATGTCTAGTTTGTCATACGTTAAGCAATATTGTTTCGCATAATTTTTCCTTAACGATATTATACATTTTTCATGCTGCTTGACTTTGCTTGAAACACATAATTTGTTTTAATTGGAAGTTGTATTGCAATCCAGGATGTAGTTCTTTGAATGTGTAGGGGCTGGGGAGGGTACAGATTGCAAAGGGGGTTGAATGGCATTCTTTCATTGACATTGACAAGTCAGGGCCTCTCGTTCTTTGTTATTAAATTGATATAACTGAAAGAGGTGTTGTAGTTATAGAGACTGCTAGCTTTTACATGTTTTCTGAGTTACCTTGAGCGTTTGTTGTCTTAAAATATCTGGGAAAACTCAACGATATTGTGAAGTTTGTAGTGCAAATGAAAATGTAAGTGCATCTTTCAAATCTGAAGTAATTTAAAATCATCTGCCCCTGCTACCCTATTTCTGTATATACTTCCTCTATAAGCCCATTCTCTATACTAGCTTTGAATAGTCAAGCATACTGTCTTTCCGACAGTTCTAGTTTGTTTTGGGCTCACTAATTCTTTCTACACACTGGGGTACATGACTTTGAGTCCCCACAGAAGGTTGTGCTCCACCCCCTCCCCCACTTTTCGAACGCTTTTTACATCCCTGGGTTGATTCATTTTGACAACGTAGGTATAAAACAGATCAAATTCGCTAAGAAGAAATGTTTTAACTTATTACCAGAGAGCGTGACGTCATTCGCCCTATACCACGTATAGGCCAAAGGCCGAGAGCCGAAAATTCTGTACAAAAAAAATGTGATGCATTTATGGACGTCATACTTGTTCCAGCATGGTCAACTATGCGACGCCGGTGGACAATGCAGCGTAACGGGTCGAGTGACTGAGTGTGGAAAAAACGACAAGATACGATAGATCTAGAGAGAGAATTTCGAAAATATTTCTCATTCCTCTGAAAATTGCTGTTTCAATATTTCCGTTTAGGCCTAGATTAAATAGCGTTGTGCAGACATGAAAACCAGCCAAGTTTCTTTTGATGATTTTTTTTTTTTTTTTGAGGACGGGAAGCATTATCAATAAGAACAAAAGTCATAAATTACAAAATTAACGTTGAATCATTTTGTCACTAACTTTAGGCCTACCACTTGCGTTTTTTCAGTTCTGTGAGATTATTTAAGATTAAGATTGGCATAACTTTCTGACGTTGGCATGATTTCACCATAGAATAGGTATGTGTACACTCAGTATACATGGGTTCTGGGGTACGTATGAAGAATTTGAATCAATTTTTGGCCAAATTTTGAACATGCCGCATCGCTGGTCCTAACAAATTTCGTGGTAGGCCAAGGCTAACATTAGACGTAGGCCTACCCTGGAGATATTTCCATCATCGGCGGCGGGCGTAAGCCTACAAGTATGTCAAATGTCAATTTAGACAAAAATGACAACTTTTTGGTCTGTGGAATTTTTCAATTAAAAAATAAATTGTTAGTTAAGGTTACTTATTTCACAATACCAAAATAAATTTCTTGATAGGTATCCTAATTGAATTATGAAGGGAAACTGAGCAATCACTAAACATTATTCGTCTTAGCTTTACACCAACTATAAAAAAAATTCCTGAAGTTAACTAGATTTATCCTACAACTGTTACTGGCTAGTGCCACCCTGTCCCTGTCGAAAAAATTAAACAAATTGTTTGGTTGAACAAGGAATTTAAAAGTAGCTTGAAAAAATTAAATAAATAGAATAAGAAACATTAGCATTAAGGTAATACTGCAGTTACTATACTTTCATCAGCTTCACTTCACAAAGTTTGCTGATTTTTGGTATAAAGAAACACCACAATTTAGTTCACTTTATAAATCATTTTATAAGTATTTTGCCTTTACAACTACTGAAAGAGAGTGCATAGTTAATAATAAATTTGCTATTAAGAATTAATTACCTCAGCATGCAATGACAAGTTATTACAATTAAGTTTTAATGTCATGGTTATATGCAAGTTACATGTAAGGCACCCTGACAGCAATGTTTTCGTTTTCATTGTATACAAATATTATTAACACATATTTCACTTGTTTAATTTTTTGGTAAACTATCATTATGATATATCTAATGACTTTTATTAGGCCTAGCTTTTTCTAGCTAAGTATAATTACATTGCTTTAAAGCTAAAACTATTCATGCATGGTTTGCCATTAAGCCAACTCTTAAAATTAAAATATTTTTCAGTGTTTTACATAAACATTGACAGCTATTTTATAGTTCTTTTCAAAAACAAATAATACAAATATTCGACACATTGAAAGATGAACAGCACTTTAATCAGGGAACCTTTAATTAATAATTCTTCAGGCTGACATAGGTTAATTCAGTGAATACAATTATTTCAGTAACTTAAGTTTAACTTATTAATAGAAAACTGAGGTAGGCCTACAGTTATTGGGACAAATATGTTTTAAGTCAATAATTTACACTTCATGTTAAATAATAGTTCATTTATACAGGGAGTTGCCAATAGAAAATGGCAACTCCCTGATTGATATCATTATGATATATTCAAGATTATGAAGATATAAGTGTAACTTTCTTTCCATATGGTTCCAAATTTTACAGGTCAAGATGCCAAATGAGTGTCAATGGTGACAGAATGCTTTTTGCTTAACAAGCTGATATAGGCTTTGATACTGATACTTTTTCTCTATATCATTATGACACCAACCTCGGCCTAGATGTTTCTCAATTACCTTTCTTTTTCATGGTAGGCTTATCAAATCTGCTTGATATTGTACTTCAACTTCAGAACAATTGATTTAATAAAACAATCCCAATGCAAATCAGCTGTTAAGCTTAGACTAAAGATAATGCTATACGTGTTTTAATTTTGATTTCATTTACAATTTCACAAACATTTTGATACCTTGGAATATATTATCCCATTATTTTGTTTAATATTCTGCATTATTTGTTAAACAACCTGTAAAATTTAGGAAGGTAAATTTTTACATTGTTCTATATGGGATGATAAGTTGTAATCTTGTGTACAGAATTTCAAACTCAATCGATTGGGTCATACATAGGCATACCATGTGTGATTTAGAGACTGCCAATAGGTGTGTGTTTGCAAAGGCATTTTTATTTGGAATGAAACTGACGGTATGTAGTTTTATTAACTACTGTATGCTTTACAATAATAACAAGTTTTCAAAGTTTTTGGCTGCATTGAGATTTACAACAAACTTAGAAAAAAAGGTTGAAGGCCACTGTTATTAAAACAAACGTGAAGTATTACTTGGCGTGAAATGAATTAGTGGTATTTTAGTATGTCAGTATGTGAAAAGAAACATACTCTTTCACTGGGCATAATTCAATTTGTATCTCTTTACCTCATTAGCAGTTAAAGGTATATGGTTGTGTATATGCAGAAATTACTCAGTTGTTTTAAAGGTATATGGTTGTGTATAGGCAAAAATAACAAAATTGTTTTAAAATATAAACCATCATAGTCACAAAACATATCATCAAAATCGGTTAAACATTGGTTAAATCTCAGGCCTTAAATTGCATAATTTATGCACATTTTGTGATAAAGACCTAATACAGGCCAGGAGGACCTTTACGTTTTCTTTAGAAAATCCTTTGATAAATGTCTTTCATAATTTATTGAAGTGGTGCTTAAATATTTGACCTCTTTGAAAACTTGAGTATAAAATCTTAGTGCTAAGAACTAAGAGTACTAGGACATGCATTGCAGTGATTATCAAGAGCTGAAGCTTTTTTCGCGACAGAAAGTGGGATACATAATAGGTCGAATATATTTGCTCCCTGCTTAGATTGAAATGTTAAGGGCTTTAATGGTTTTGATATTGAGCGAACAGTCGTAAGATACGAAAACAAAATCATAAATCAAAATAAAATTCATAAACAAAAAAGAAAATTCCGTAGGCCCTAGCTGCATTAGCTCCGGGCCCACTATAAGACTATGCTACTCATCATAGGCCTAGTAGCGTTAGACTATGGCCTTGTTGCATAAGTTAGTTTCCTGGACAGACGTATCCGGATACGACCTATACAACTAATTCAACAGCTAAGGTTAAAAACCTTCATATTAACCATTTAATCAATAATTCTAGTAAAATAGCCGACGTCAATGAGGTTCTACTGAGACTGATGACTGATTTCAGAGCCGTGACTAACGTTAACGTCAGTACGAAAAACAAAACAAAAAAACAATCACCCAATTGCGCACTAATTTCTGATCAAATTGAAGTGTTTTGTTGGAATTTATTCAGTAAATAAGCTAAAATAAAACATGTACGTGTATTTCGTTATCAATCCAAGTAATTTTTGAGTAGAACGTGTTACATACGCATCGTATCTTCCCCCAATGCGCGTACTAATACACCTTAAAATGAGTTAAAATAAAGGGCATTAAAATGAAATATTTTGTCCAGAAAAATAATGCAAAATAAAATCAAGTAGTATACAATTGTAGATTCGTATACCAAGTTTTACGAAATCAACCATTCACTTAAATGTATACCGTACTTCTCAAAGCTTGTACAAAAGCACGCTGGAATAAAAATGGCTACATAAACACATCACGTTTTCTCTACACTGTATGTATAGGAAGTTTCGTCTCTCTGCATTCGGCCTATACGTAGTATAGGACAAATGACGTCACGCTCTCTGTTATTACCTAAGTCTGTGGGTCATGATTTATTACGCAAGCCTCACACCGTGTACTATACGCGTGCGTATTTGGATTGGGTTTCCGCGCACTCTTCAGTGGAACGCGCGCGGATCTTTTACAAAGGCATTAAAAGATTCCATTCGGACGCATAGCAACAAGATCATGAAAAACAACGCTGTCTCAAGGTATACAGAGAGTGTGACATCATTCAGCCTATATTTCATGAAGGCCGAGAGTCGAAACTTCTATACCTCAGTGCGTGATATTTGTTAATTCATCCTCCACCCATGTTGGTTCCAAGAGAGGGCAGCAGATATGTCGGTACATTGAAAATTGGAGTCAATGAAAAAAAAAACAATAGGCAAACTGCAAACTTGACCTAAAAAATAAAAATTGAAATTCTTTACTCAACAAAATTGATTATATTTGTATTAGTTTTAATTATAACTTGTCTTTCCAAGCAAGGTTAACGTTCATTTTATTTCTAACAAGAACACAAAACAACGATTACTTTTTACAGTACATGCAGGACGACAACACTTTAGCGCAGCGTGAGATTGTATACAGGCATGTATCGCACTTACTAACTTAGGCCTAACTGATAAGTATATTTTAAGAAAAATACTAAGGGAACAACTTTTCTGATAAGGGAAAAATGATCAAAACTAGTAGATGAGGAATAAATGACCAAAACTAGTAGATGTCTTGAACAATTTCAGTAAACCTGAATTGATGTGCTATCTTAATTGTGCCATTTGTTGTTGAACAATCTGAAGCTAGCTTACGTTGTACGTACGCCATTAGTTTAACCTTAACTGACAGAGGTAAACGCTGACAAATATGGGCATTAATTTCAGTTTGATTTAGGAACAAGAATAAGTTGCTTATCAAATCTTATTTTATTCAGACATGTATGTAGCGATTGATTGCTTTCAAAATGCGTCGCCGGGGTAATCATAAGTCATTGTGTTGCCTATCTAGGCTACAGTAACGTCGTTAGTGTAACTTAGGCCTAAATTGTGTAAAACCATTTGAAATTTGGTAGCATAACGTTATATATATATATATATATATATATATATATATATATATATATATATATATATATATATATATATATATATTCATTACCATGGTATTGACTTGAGAAAGCTTCAATCCTTCAAGTTCCTCATCAATTTGTTAATTAAACTTTGTAACAACATACTCATTTGAAGCTTATAATATTACTTTTTATTTCGTTGCAATTTGTTGCTTACTTTTGCTGTTTTGTTATTGAGGGATCATCTCCATTTTCCCACAGACTCAAAAAAGATGGTTTCAGATCATTTATACATGTAATAATAGATTGTGGTGGGGTTAGTTATTAGTCACAAACACACTGTACACGCGCATTTACTATGAGACATTTCTTATGTGTATACTAACAACATTTACTGGATTAGAATACATTGTACAGTAGGGCCTACAGTATGTGTATCAATAAACGTCAGCAGTCATTAACAAAGAAAGAAAACGTCAGCTAATTAAAGACAAAAGCAGCATTATAATTGTTATCCAGGGTGGGGTGGGCATGAGACCAATATAGGCCTAGGTCTAATTAGTTTTATAGTTGGCATGTGCCTATCAACAGCACAACCATCAAACAAATTCTAAACAGGCTGACCAACTGGAAAATAGGTGTGTATAAAACAAAGTAAAAATAAGTTAAGTGTCAACTTGTTAGATGGGTAGAGCAGAGATAGATCAAATTGCTCACTGAGTACTTTTTAAGTTTTCAGATTCGTTCATAATTTTCTCTTTAACATCACTTTACCAACAATTGCAGGCCATAAATTTATCAAGTTTAACTTCCAAAATAATCATAAAACTCTTTGAAATAGGCCTGTATGTTATATTGCAGCCTCATTACTTCCAATCCATCGGTGCATTTTTCATTTTATGTGTAATACTTATCAAAGCTGCTTCCAATTTGCTTGCAACAGTTTCTCAAGCTTTCAGGTTCGGAAGATAAAAAAACCTCCACTTGAAAATTTTGTTGCATGCAATTTCGCTTCTCATTGATAGGCAATCTTTAGTTTTGCTCTCATTTGTTTTTGCTTTGGTATGCAATGAACAAATTATTACAGTGCAATAGTATTCCAACTTTTATGTTGTTGATTATTAAAAGTCATTGACTGTACTACAGAGTAAGAATATTTTTTGCAATGTAAATTAATTTTGTACCATATATTAGTGAGCTGAATACCTATATATCATTTTGTAGTACACAATACCCTGCTCAAATGTTTTCTGACTCTAGGCATATGTATAATAATTTTTCTGGTCAGTGGAATGTACTGTTATCAGATTATGCGGAAATAAAATGGTAATTTTAGTGTACCCTTTATATACATGAAAAATTGTCTGCCTAACCTCCCGCCTCCCCCTCCCTTAAAAAAAAAAAGAAAAAAAAAAAAAGACACAAACCCCAAGACTGAAAATTCAACACCAAAACCAGCCAGCCAGGTTTTTATTTGCAGTAAACAGACATGAAAAATCACACTTCAACATGTCTTTTACTAGGCGTAGCTCAGGTGACTATAGGCCACACTTTACAACCATGGGGATCTACAGTTGTTAGATTGCATAGGAAGAACCTCAGATTTTGTTCATTTCTGTTTCTTTTTTAAAAACTCATATTGTGAAATAATAACATACTGTGTTATATCTATACCTACATCAACATCACTTTACAAAGTTTACTGATTTCAGCTAAAGCTGTAGTGTTAAGTGGAGGACTTATGGCAGTACGTTCATCCACAGAAGATGTCTCATAAGGAAACTGCCAGGAATGTTTGTAAAGTTTATTAGCAGTTGTTAAAGTTAAATGTATACAGGTGATGATTGCAGAAAATCAAAATCGTGATGTCAAAGCTTGCAAATTTGTTACATCCACAATGAAGTCCCAAATCCTTTTTTATAAATGTACATGAAAACTTATAGGAATGATTTGTAGTAGTTAATGGCAGAATAATATGTGTTGATTTGTTTTTAAAAACCTAAATTTACACACCATTTTATGTAACCTGTACCAATTATATAAGTCAATTGATGTGTATTTCCTGTTTTATTTACACATTATTCTTTCTTTACCATACACACAATTGAATTATTTAACTGTTTAATGTGTTCCCTTCAACACCAGAAAGTTAATAGGTTTGAGATGGGCATGGCAAACTACCAATTCATTGGGTTGAACCACATACACTGATAATAAGAGTTAATAGCTTTTCCTGACAAAATGAGCCCAACTGTAACAATGATTGCATGTGTCATAGAGCTAGTGTGTGAGTTATTTGCCTTCACCTTATGTTTGGTATAAATCATATTCCCTTTACAAATATCCAAAAATGGGTTATTTCATTTCCAGTATCCATGAATTCTTTGCCAAGTTTTGTTTAAATTCAAGTAGTATACAGAACAAATCACCAGGCGAATTAAGTAGGTTTGGGCAGCTAATTTGAAGCAAATTATAGCCTAATTTCTTGTTATTGTTTGTCGCGTCCTAACTTGCATGTAGTCTTGCAAGAATGTTGTTATCAGTCATATTCCACAATACACTTTTTGACATTACTGGTGGCGTTCGTGATGCCGCAGGCCAGTAAAGAACAACAATCCTACAATTTCAGCATATAGAAACGGGTTAAAGTGAAAGAAATTACGGCCAAACGATAGTAAATGATTCGAATCCATAACTAACAAGATTGTAGCCTTTTTGTAGGCCTAACGGCTAGGTCTGAATTTGAATAGGTTAAGTTGGCAACTTGAATTCTTCAGCCTTTTTCATACTATCCGATACTCCCGAGCCTAAACAAGGCTTCAATAACTAGGCCTAGATCCACCTTGGTTAATATTACATTGTAAATCTCAAGGACCACAGATGTCTGACTGCGTACGCCTAGCCCTTATAAAATGAAAACAGGCAGACTGCAATTACTACGGAACCGGGGGTGTACAGGTGGCTAGGGCCAGCCCATCGCTAACGTTATTAGTTAAATAGGCCTACATTGTTGGCCGACCTTCACCAACTAGGCTAGAGCCTGGGCGTAATGCATAACGGCTTCGATAAGATTAAGCATCAATTCCTTTAAAATGCTTTAACCTTTCAATCTGTCATGTTCAGACGTAAAACAATGAGTAATACACGCATTGGCATCGTACCGTACCATACCGGTATCGCGAAAAGTACCTGCACTGTGTGCATGGTTTGTCAATTTTTTTCGCACTTGATTTATGTATGACGTCAAAATCAAAATTGTTATATCAATGGCTTATAAAATTATTGGTTTATTGATCTAAAAGTCCACAAAAAGTAACAATAAATTTAAATCGGTTGTACATTTTTTTTTAATCAACAATTTCCCTATAATATTTGATTTCTTTGGTATCTTCTATTTTTGAAATGCTCGACTCTCTACTGCCCTCACTTGGAACCAACATGGGTGGGTGACTTAAAAAAGTATCACGATTTTGTAACACTGTAGGTATAGGAGTTTCGACTCTCGGCCTTCGGCTTATATGTAGTATAGGGCGAATGACATCACGCTTTCTGGTACAATGGTCACAAAAGAGCATGGAAATTAACACTGTTGCCCTTACCTTTTGCCTAATGTAACCATACAGACATAATTTTGAACAATTTGTTTTCAACTTACATTTTGGTAGATTTCCCGAATTCCTTGTGAAAAAAGGTAGGCCTAACAAATTTCAATTTTCTGGAAGAAATTCAGTGTCTTAAGCCCAAGACGTTAGCCAGTCAGCTTTGCACCTAATGTTGCAAACGCGCGCTTATAACTTGCAAAAGAAGGAGCCAAAACGGGCACAGATGCAACGAAAACCACACTGCGCACCATTACAATTATTCAAAGTTTACTACCTCAACGCTCTTGTTCTTTTTTTAATATCAATATATACAAATTGTACGCGCCAACATAAATAACACGCACGTAGGACGCACATCGGTGCGTTCATACGCTCAATGTTACGCAGGCAATGCCGATACGCACTCAAATTATGTCAAATCCTTTCCTTACGCAAGCGTCCTACCTTCTTATTGGTTGAGAAAAATGCTTACGTGCGTGTTCCTAATTTTCGCAGAAATCTGTCGAAACTTTATTTTTAAACGAAAAATGTGTATCCTTTTTGAAAAGCAATTGAGTTATTACGATATTTACAAGGTACAAGTTTTCGTGTGCTAATTTTTAGATTGTAATATGGAAGTCTTCATTCCGAAAATCAAGTTGCTCAAAATTCCTGGGCAACTTTTTTTGAAAAGATACGTTAAAGCTCATTGACTTTGCTTAATTAAACGTGTAAAACATTTGTGTATGTAATCGTTCATACCAGAGAGCGTGACGTCATTTTTCTTATACTACGTATAGGCCGAATGCCGAGAGACGAAACTTGCTATAAAGGGATTTCATCACGTGACTCTTAACTTAACTGGAGTCCATTTTTCGGGGCACCGGCGTCGTTGCGTTTGACGCGTCTTCTTACGGCCCAGTCACATCACACGTACAACAAACATACTACATGCTAACCTACCAGTACCTGTTCAGCGAATTTTACTGATTGCAATTTTTTGTTCGCTTTCGATTTTACTTGATATTTTCCTTAAGTTTAATATACTCACCGGGTGCACGGAGATTATTCTTAACGTTAACGCCCCCTAATTTTTCGTTATACTCAGACAAAGCCTACAAGTACTCGCTGCAAATCATGAAACGTAGGTTGAAAGACGTTGCGTCGTACAGCAGAAACCCACTTCGAACGTCGATCAGGATCAAATGGAAATAGAGAAAAGGTCTTTTTTATTCCCCCGTACATATCTATTAGTGCAACTAACGGCACAGTAAAATTCCGGCATAATTATCTTACAACCAAATCTTATTTAACAACATGCAAACGTATGTAAATCTTATTAAGTGTACACATACGACAATGTTTTTGACCGACAAAATGGCGATGTAAACAATGTCTTGTTACCTCATGACGTCAGCTAAAACACCCTTGTACATAAATTGTGGGGAAAACGTAATGCGTTTATGTAGCCATTTTTACTCCTGCGTGCTTTTTTCGTACAAGCTTTGAAAAGCACGGTATACATACATTTAGGAGAATGATTGATTTCGTAAAAATTAGTTTACGAGTCTAAAATTGTATACATGTTGATTTCATTTTGCATTAATTTTCTAGATAAACATTTTCATTTAATGCCCTTTAAGTTTTAACTTCATTTAAGGTGTAATTGTTTGAGACTAGTACGCGCATGGCGGGAAGATACAATGCGTGTTTAATAAGTTCTACTCGAAAATTACTTAAATTGATTACGAAATACACGTAAAATAATTTATCTTGACTTTTTTAATGAATACAAACTCTTCAATTTGATTCGAAATTAGTGCGCCAAATAGTACTGACCAATAATTTATACAATTTGGTGATTGTGAAAATGTAATGAATACATTACAATGAAACACTTCAATTTGATCAGAAATTAGTACGCAAAATAGTACTGACCAATAATTTATACAATTTGGTGATTGTGAAAAGTTGTTTTTTCGCACGGACGTTAGTATTACGGCTCTGATATAAATTAGTCATCAGTTGCAGTGAAACCTCATTGACGTTATTTTACTATAATTATTGCTTAAATGGTTGAAATAAAGGTTTTTCACCCTTAGCTGTTTAATTAGCTGTAGGCCGTATCTGGATACGTCTGTCTCGAAAATTAACCTATGCAACAAGGCCATAGGCGTATGCCTAACGCTACTAACGTTAGTACTAGGCATATGACTGTATTAGTAGCATAGTCTGATAGTGGGTCCAGCTAAGGCATTTTTTTTTCTTATGAGTTTTATTTGCTTTATGAATTTTTTCTCGTATCTTGCGACTGTTCGCTCAATCTTAAAACCATTATAGCCGTTTACATTTCAAGCAGAGCAGGGAGCAAATGTATTCGACCTATTGTCGATCCCACTTTATTTAGCAAAAAAGAAGCTTCATCTCCTAATAATCAATGCACTGCATGTCCTAAATTAGTACTCTTAGTTCATAGCACTAAAATTGTATACTCAAATTTTCAAGTGATCAAAATTTTAAGCATCACTTCAATGAATTATGAAAGACATTTAAGTAACAAAGGATTTACTAAAGAAAATGTAAATGTCGTCCAGGTCTGTATTAGGTCTTTATCACAAAATTTGCATAAAGTATGCAAATTGAGGCCTGAGATTTCACCAATGTTTACCGATTTTGATTAAATATTGCTACTATGATGGTTTATATTTTAAAACAATTTAGATATTTTATACACAACCATATAGTCTGCTAATGAGGTAAAGAGATACTAATTGAAATATGCCCAGTATATTTCTTTTCACATACTGTCATATTGAAAAATGGTGGTCAAACCTGACAACTATTTGTCACTATTATATATACATCTATTTTAGATGTCTTCCTGACATTTTGCCTGACAACTATTTGCCATTCTTACACATGTACATCTACCTTAGATGTATACCTGACATTATATTGTTAAACCTGATAAATGTTTGCTACTATTATGTGCATCTACCTCAGATGTCTACCTGATACTTTTTTAAACCTGAAAGAAAAATTTCACTCTTATCTACCTCAGAAGTCTACTGGATGTTTTCTTTAGATGTTTGATTCACATCTCTAGATGTCTAATTCACATCTTTAGCTGTCTAATAGATATTATCCATCACAGTTAACCACAAGTATGAAGTACTGCGTTAGTTACTTGTTAGGCTGTTATACAGCTAATATAGAAAAAAATAGTATAGGCTAGTAATATGTGAAGTGTGAATGTAGAGCTCCATATCAAAAGCCTGTTTGTTTGTGTTGAATAATAGCTGTTAGAAATGTATAATTATGCATATGAACAAATTAAAAGTACATATACCTTCAATAAGTTAATTCGCCCTCACAAAGAATTACCAAATGAAGATAGATTAAAATTTCATCAAACATGGTGAACATCTGCAGAAAAAATTATCATGTCTGTATAAATCAAATCTGTTTTTTACTAGTTTCAGTACCTGAAATGATCTTCATAGAATATTATCAAAACTCAAAGTCTACATGCAAAACCCTGTTTATAATTAAGCATGTAAATACATACATTACACACATTTTCATTACATAGGCATTATAATTTTACCCTTCAGTAATTATATTCAGTCAAATACGAGATGTATGTGAAGATCTCATAATAAATTTCTTGCAGAGATTAGGCCACCCTTTACAAAAAAAAGGTTGTGTCTACCTACCGATGCACATTGTTAAAACAAGATGGGTTACTCCACACAAACAATTTTTGAAGCCTCAACTTTTTCTGCAAAAAACAGACATGATTGCCAAAATACATACTGATTTAAACTAGAATACATTCATTAAAAAACAATAATGCACAACAAATGCACTATGTTGTGGCTTTTACGTGTTACCCCTAATTTATTTCACGCAAAGTAATACTCAACGTTTGTTTTAATAACAGTGGCCATCAACCCTTCTTTTTTTAAGTTTTTTGTAATTCTCAATGCAGCCAGCAGCTTTAAAAACTTGTTATTATTGTAAAGTATACAGTAGTTAATGAAACTACACACCATCAGCTTTCTTTCACATAAAAATGCCTTGCAAATACAAATCTATTGGCAGTCTCTAAATCACATATTGTATGCCTATGTATGACCCATTGGATTGAGTTTGAAATACTGTACACAACATTACAACTTATTATACAATATAGAAAAATGTAAGGATGAACCTTACTCAATTTTACAAGTTGTTCAACAAATAATGCAAAAATAAAATAATAATAATAAAGAGCTGATATATTTAAAGGTATACAAATATTTGTGAAATTGTAAATGAAATAAAAATAAAAACATGTATAACATTATGTTTAGGCTAAGCTTAACAGCTGATTTGCATTGGGGTTGTCTTATTGAATCAATTGTTTTGAAGTTGAACTACAATATTAAGCAAATTTGATAGGCCTACATTTAAAAAGAAAACTAATTGAGAAACATCTAGGCCGAGGTTGATGTCATAGTAATATAGAAAAAAAGTATCAGTATCAAAGCCTATATCAGCTTGTTAGCAAAAATCATTGTCACAATTGCCACGCATTTGGCATCTTGACCGGTAAAGTTTGGAGCCGTATGGAAACAAAGTTACACTTATTTCTTTATAATTTCGAATGTGTCATAATAATATAAATCAGGAATTTGCCATTTTCTACTGGCAACTCACTGTATAAATGAACTATTACTTTACGTTAATACATACAACAAATTTAAGTTTTAGATAAGGACTAGGCAGTTAAAGTTGTAGGGTAAATCTAGTTAACTCTAGTTAAAACTTCAGGAGAAAATGTATAGTCGGTGTAACGTTAGGCCTAAGCTAAGATGAACAATGTTTATGACTGCTCAGTCTCCCTTCATAATTCAATTGGGATACCTTTCACGAATTTTCTTTAGAGATTTAAAAATAATCCTAACAGTAACAATTAATTACTTTAATTAAATTACTCCACTTAGACCAAAAAGTTGTCATTTTTATCTAAATTGACATTTAACCAAGGCCTAGTAGGCCCACGTCCCGCCGCCCGTGGTGGAAATATCCCCAGAGTACGTTTCATTTCATTTATTTCATTTCATTAATTTGTTTTTTCACAACCAAACTACATATAATTACAGAATAGTTTTATTTTCTTATTTACAATTGTCATGAAATTTACAAAATATGTATATACAGAAGAATATATATGGTTGCGAAAGGAAGTGTTGTATACAAACTCTAATGAGCTCAACTCAGTACAACACTCCCAAAATACAAAGCAAAAAAGATAACAAATTGGTAGTACAAAACGCACCCACCCCACACACCAAAACATACAATTGAAGCCACATGTCCCCATCCCACCCCACCCGATCCCAGGTAAAGTAATGATGTACTGGAAGTAAGGATGTAAGTATTTAACAGTAAATGGGAATTGTTAAAAAACTAATCAATAGTTCATAATGTATTTACGTTTAAGGTTTTTTTTTTTTAAACAGACTAGAGATTTGCAGCTTTGTAAGTCAATTGAGAGTGAATTCCAGGTATCAATTGCACGGTTGCACGAATAAAATCTTATAATGTTGGTGTGACAGGTAACACAATGGATGTTGTTTGATTGACGGGTATTGTAGTTGTGAGTGTCTTTGTTAGTCCTAAATATCTTTATAAAAGTTGGTGGAAGATTATTGTTAGTAGCCCGGTAAGCAATGGTGGCAAGATTAATATTAATGAGAACTGGTAGTTTAAGGAGGTTAAGAGACAAAAATAAATTACTAGTACTGTCACGATAATAAGCATTGTTGATATGTCGGATGGCCCGTTTTTGTAAGATCACTAATTTATTTAAGATTGATTTAGCAGCACTCGACCAAACACTGCAACAATAAGATAAATGAGGTAAAATAAGTGTTTGATACAAGGACCTTAAAATCGTTCGTGGAATAAAATGTTTCAATTTTGACAAAATACCAACATCTCTCGAAATCTTATTGGAAATTGAATGAATAGTTTGGACCAAGAAAGATTTGAATCAATATAGACCCCTAAGAATTTTGTGGTATCTACTTTACTAATTTTAATGTTACTTAGGTGGATAGTGACATCCCAATTTTTACTTAGTGGTCCAAATACTACACAATTAGTTTTACCAATGTTAAGAGACAACTTGTTTGCAGAGAACCAATCATAAAATTTAGATAAATTAGAACAAACATTATCTTTTAACTCATGTGTGTCACTACCCTGATAAAAAATATTAGTGTCATCCGCAAATAAAATCAGTGATGACTCTGTAGAAACATTGCTTATATCATTGGTATATATAATAAAAAGAAGTGGACCTAATATCGAACCTTGTGAAACTCCACATTTAACATTATAAATATCAGAGCTACAATTATTATAATATACGAACTGATGCCTATTACAAAAATAACTACACACCACTCAAGTGTATTACCTCTTATGCCATAGAATGATAACTTATTCAAAATGATCTGATAATCAATAGTATTAAACGCCTTTGTTATTATTGTAAAGTATACAGTAGTTGATGAAACCACACACCATCAGCTTTCTTTCACATAAAAATGCCTTGCAAATACAAATCTATTGGCAGTCTCTAAATCACATATTGTATGCCTATGTATGACCCATTGGATTGAGTTTGGAATACTGTACACAACATTACAACTTATCATACAATATGGAAAAATGTAAGGATGAACCTTACTCAATTTTACAAGTTGTTCAACAAATAATGCAAAAATAAAATTATAATAATAAAGAGCTAATATATTTCAAGGTATACAAATATTTGTGAAATTGTAAATGAAATAAAAATAAATACATGTATAACATTATGTTTAGGCTAAGCTTAACAGCTGATTTGCATTGGGGTTGTCTTATTGAATCAATTGTTTTGAAGTTGAACTACAATATTAAGCAAATTTGATAGGCCTACATTTAAAAAGAAAACTAATTGAGAAACATCTAGGCCGAGGTTGATGTCATAGTAATATAGAAAAAAAGTATCAAAACCTATATCAGCTTGTTAGCAAAAATCATTTTCACAATTGCCACGCATTTGGCATCTTGACCGGTAAAGTTTGGAGCCATATGGAAACAAAGTTACACTTATTTCTTTATAATTTTCAATGTATCATAATAATATAAATCAGGAATTTGCCATTTTCTACTGGCAACTCACTGTATAAATGAACTATTACTTTACGTTAATACATACAACAAATTTAAGTTTTAGATAAGGACTAGGCAGTTAAAGTTGTAGGGTAAATCTAGTTAACTCTAGTTAAAACTTCAGGAGAAAATTTATAGTCGGTGTAACGTTAGGCCTAAGCTAAGATGAACAATGTTTAGGACTGCTCAGTCTCCCTTCATAATTCAATTGGGATACCTTTCAAGAATTTTCTTTAGAGATTTAAAAATAATCCTAACAGTAACAATTAATTACTTTAATTAAATTACTCCACTTAGACCAAAAAGTTGTCATTTTTATCTAAATTGACATTTAACCAAGGCCTAGTAGGCCCACGTCCGCCGCCCGTGGTGGAAATATCCCCAGAGTACGTTTCCAATTCATTTATTTCATTTCATTAATTTGTTTTTTCACAACCAAACTACATATAATTACAGAATAGTTTTATTTTCTTATTTACAATTGTCATGAAATTTACAAAATATGTATATACAGAAGAATATATATGGTTGCGAAAGGAAGTGTTGTATACAAACTCTAATGAGCTTAACTGAGTACAACACTCCCAAAATACAAAACAAAAAAGATAACAAATTGGTAGTACAAAACGCACCCACCCCACACACCAAAACATACAATCGAAGCCACATGTCCCCATCCCACCCCACCCGATCCCAGGTAAAGTAATGATGTACTGGAAGTAAGGATGTAAGTATTTAACAGTAAATGGGAACTGTTAAAAAACTAATCAATAGTTCATGATGTATTTACGTTTACGGGATTTTTTTAAAGAGACTAGAGATTTGCAGCTTTGTAAGTCAATTGAGAGTGAATTTCAGGTATCAATTGCACGGTTGCACGAATTAAATCTTATAATGTTGGTGTGACAGGTAACACAATGGATGTTGTTTGATTGACGGGTATTGTAGTTGTGAGTGTCTTTACTAGTCCTAAATATCTTTATAAAAGTTGGTGGAAGATTATTGTTAGTAGCTCGGTAAGCAATGGTGGCAAGATTAATATTAATGAGAATTGGTAGTTTAAGGAGGTTAAGAGACAAAAATAAATTACTAGTACTGTCACGATAATAAGCATTGTTGATATGTCGGATGGCCCGTTTCTGTAAGATCACTAATTTATTTAAGATTGATTTAGCAGCACTCGACCAAACACTGCAACAATAAGATAAATGAGGTAAAATAAGTGTTTGATACAAGGACCTTAAAATCGTTCGTGGAATGAAATGTTTCAATTTTGACAAAATACCAACATCTCTCGAAATCTTATTGGAAATTGAATGAATAGATCGGACCAAGAAAGATTTGAATCAATATAGACCCCTAAGAATTTTGTGGTATCTACTTTACTAATTTTAATGTTACTTAGGTGGATAGTGACATCCCAATTTTTACTTAGTGGTCCAAATACTACACAATTAGTTTTCCCAATGTTAAGAGACAACTTGTTTGCAGAGAACCAATCATAAAATTTGGATAAATTAGAACAAACATTATCTTTTAACTCATGTGTGTCACAACCCTGATAAAAAATATTAGTGTCATCCGCAAATAAAATCAGTGATGACTCTGTAGACACATTGCTAATATCATTGGTATATATAATAAAAAGAAGTGGACCTTATATCGAACCTTGTGGAACTCCACATTTAACATTATAAATATCAGAGCTACAATTATTATAATATACGAACTGATGCCTATTACAAAAATAACTACAAAACCACTCAAGTGTATTACCTCTTATGCCATAGAATGAAAACTTATTCAAAATGATCTGATAATCAATAGTATCGAACGCCTTTGAAAGATCTAAAAAGACCCCAACCGCTGAATCCTTCTTATCAAGAGCTTTGTATAATTTATTAGTGGCAGAGATAAGTGCTGATTCCGTGGAATGGCCAGGCCTAAAACCGTATTGATCCTCAAATATTACATTGTGCTTATCAAGAAAACCTATTATGCGATTAAATATCAATCTTTCTATTATTTTAGACAAACATGGTAAAACAGATATAGGGCGATAATTTTCATAAACATCGGGTTCGTTCTTCTTAAAAATGGGAATTACTTTAGCAACCTTAAGTTTGTTAGGAAATACACCTGTGGTGAATGATGGATTAATAATGTGAGTTAAAGGTATTACAATACTATGAGTGACTAATCTTATTAAACCAGGCTTTAAGTTGTCAGAGCCAGCAGGTTTATTGGGCTTAAGGCATGAATTGGCTACCTTGAGTATTTCTTCCTCGACAACAGGATAAAGGAACATAGAACTTGTAATATACTTGGTGGGTCTAAGTACTTGATAAATGAGTTATTACTGTCGATCTTGCTTGCAAGAGTAGGACCTATATTAACAAAGAAGTTATTAAAGTTATTTGCTATAGTTTTGGGATCAGTGATTGAGCTAGTACCATCTTTGAACACAGTAGTAACATTTCTATTTGCTGTGTTCTTATTTAAAAGACTATTAATAATACTCCAGGTGCTCTTTGCATCATTTTTACAGCTATTAAATTTTTCATAAAAGTATTTCTTTTTTGATAAGCGTATAACATGATTTAATTCATTTCGGTAAATAGTGAAGTTGGTTTTGCTAACATTTGATGGATTTCTTAATAACCGTCTGTATGATTTATTTTTGACTTTAATTGACTTGAGAATACCTGAAGTGATCCAAGCAGAAGGGTGCCGCTTTTTGACATTGGGGTTATTATTAATACAAATAAATGGAAAACAATTATCAAACTTGCTTCAAGAATATTTGCGAATGAATCACATGCAAGGTTGGCGTCATAAATTAATTAAATAGCGTTCCCGTCAACTGACCCAACTGCTTGAATGAACCAATTTACATTACTTTTCGAATAGTTACGTACACGTTAAGTAACACCGATTAAAAATGTTAACATGATGGAATTTCGGAAAGTGGTCACTAATATCAGTAATTAAAACACCAGTAGTATGATTATCAAAGTTAGTATTGGTAAGAATATTGTCAATTAAACTTACAGAATTATAAGTTACCCTGGTAGGTTTGCTTATCAATGGATAAAACCCGTATGATGATACTGTATTAAGAAAGTCTACTGAACTGTTTTTGACAATATCAATATTAAAATCACCCATGATATAACAATGTTTATGCTCTTTTGAGATTTTAAAAAGAGTAGAGCCTAGGATATCATTAAATGAATTAACTGAAGACTGAGGGGGTCTATAAATAACACATACTAAAATAGCAACCGTATCATAAATCAATTCAACAAATATACTCTATATATCATTGTTAAAAATTGATAAATCATCTCGCATAACTGCAGGGAACTTATTATGTATAAACAAACAAACCCCGCCCCTCTCTTGTTATCTCTATGTTGTTCAAAAAGGTTGTAGTTATCTATACCAATTAAATCATTATTATTTGAATCAAAGCATGTTTCCGAGAAACCTATAACTGAAAAATTATTGTTAAGAATGGAAAGATAATCTGTTATGGTATTGAAATTGTGGATAAGACTTTGGTTGTTTACATGAAAAAGAGAAAAACCAGCATTCTTTGCTATGCTGTTGTAACTATCTATGTCAAAATACTTACATTTACTTGGGTTATAGTCATAATGTGGATTTCCAACATGATATGTAATACACAAAGAAAGATTTGCACAAACTTCAAAAAAATATGAAAAATGGTATGAAAAAAATATCAGGTAACTGGTACTCCTCAGCAAGTTCAAATGTTTTTGTAAGTCCAGAGAAAAATAACAATTTCTATCTGTCAACTTCAGGTACAGGTGGTTCTAAAGTTCATAAGATCATTTGGTCCCATTATTCTTCTCTTCACTTCTAAGCCATCTGTTATTTTGAGAAGCGCGTAAATTCTTCCGTCAATTGACCAGGCAGATGAGGTTTGGGGATGATAAAAAGTCTTGTTTAAGGAGGGCGCGATTTCTTGCGGTAAGATCCTCCATATCAGATTAGAGTTCTGGTTAACAATTAAGACTGGTTCAAAGAGTGTAGCTTGTGGATTACAAGCTGGTGAAGTGGGTTCTGAAAGTTTTCAAAAGAAAACTACTGAGGTATGACAAGAGCTATTTTTCTATTTTTTTTGGCTGACACTGTCTTCAGACTGAACTCATGATGGTAGTTAGCTGTGATTAATCATGGAAAGGCTCTGTATAAATATATGCTGAGGAGATAATAGGCTAGTTGTTAGCTGGATCACATTTTCTTGAAAATGAAAAGTACTAATTTACAGCTGCTGAACAGTTAAGTAAGTAAATTTACACTCAGAATAGATTCTCTGATGTTTGTATAGCACACTACAATGCATCATTTCCATTTTGCAATATAGATATATTGATATCTATCAATATATGATAGAGGACAAGTGAAGAAGCTTCAGTGTATCCGCTGCCCATCGGATTTTTCGTTAGCACTTATCATTAAACTTTATAGAACTCTCTTTCCGCCCCCGTTTCGTCATCTTCTCTGACTCTAAATCCGTCCTCACTGGCATCCTCAACATGTTTTGGCTCAACCCTCTCATTCTACACATCCTCAACAAACCCCACACTTTCTCCTCCCTAGGAAAGAATATTATCTTCTTCTGAATTCCCAGCCATGTCAGCATCCCTGGCAACGAGAGACTGACAGAGCCGACAACAAAGCTTTGTCAAACATTGCCTTTCTTTTTCCTATTCCACACTCGGACCTCCGTCTCTCCATCTCCATCTACATACAAAAAAACCTGGCAAAACTTCTGGAATCACGAAACCAGTAACAAACTCCACACCAACTAACCCAAAGTCGGGACAGTCGAAACCGCAGGGAAGACATCGTTGCCACACGCATCCGCCTCGGCTACTCCTCTCTTACTCACTATCATCTCTTATCCGGCTCCCCTACTCCTCTCTGCCCCACTTGTAACACCAATCTCTCCATCAAGCATATCTTCGTAACCTGGCCCTTATACCAGAACTCCAGATCTCTTCTCTCCTCACTATCCTCAATCTCGGACCTTTTCGAAAACAATTCTTCCTCAAACATCATCAACTTCCTCCGCAACAACAACCTCTTCCACCACATTTAACTTTCCCCTTCCCCCTTTCTACACCTAACCTTTTTTTTTATCTCTCTTTCTGTTTTTCCCCTTTTCTCCCTTACAAACCTTCCTTTCCTCACTATTCTAAATCTTACACCATAATTTATTAACACCATCTTGCACATTTAACTCTGACTGTCGCAGTGTCGTTAAACATCAACAAACCAAACCTAACCTAAAAATAGGCCCTCACTTTTCAGTCTAGGGTTCCTTTAATATGCGCTTTCTGTGTGGACTTAAATTTGGAAATTTAAAATAAATAAAAATAAGGATTCACATTGGTAAAACAAAAAGGTTTACTCAAAATGATGTTGAAACCAGAGGCGTAGGCAGGGTCCCCTCTCAAGAAACAGGGCCCGAAAAACTTCCCAGGTACAAGAGGATAAATTGCACTGTAAAATTAAGTTTCTATTAACGTTGTCAATTGCTCTTTAATCAGGACATCTCACATATTCGGAAAATATCCTTCGATTGATTTCGGGAGATAGGCCTACTCCTTAATTTTCGGCTTCTTCTTTTCCGGGCAATTTCTTTCGATTTTCATAGGTTTTTTTAGGAAATTTCAGCCATTTTCGGGAAGTTTTTTCGATTTTCTTCAACTTGTGGGAAATATTGCCAAATTTGACCGTAACTGTCACAATAACTTTAGCAAATTTCCCTTCAACTTCTGTTTTACCATTTTTTTCAATTTCCATTTTTATAATATTCCAACTGTTATCTCCCAACCGGGCAGCAAGTATGCAACCCTATGATGAAATCCTCTCAGGGTGCATTTCCCCCTGCCCCCCCCCCCCCCATCCCCACTTCCTACGCCTCTGGTTGAAAAAGATATCTCTGACCAGCGGCTTGATTTCCACCACCCTTCATGTTACAGCGGGGAAATGAAGCCTCTCTTTGCATGGGAAAAGAGCCCAGGGGAGAGAAATGCGCTTCAAAGTTAGTAGTTTTTCTTGTGATGTTTTCTGATTCTTCAATGCATGTTTTATCCTATAAGTAATGGATGTTTTCATCATAAAACGTTTTTGTTATTTTTTCACGTTTTTATATCATATATGACAATTCACGGGAATATTCCTTCAATTATGGTAAAAAAATGTACCTTGCCTTAACACATGATGGATGGAAATTGCTTCAATCCCATAATTTTTCAATATAAAACACATGAAGAATATGAACATATAAAGAACCCCAAAGCTTCCACGGAGAACCGTATTTCCTGTGGTTTCGAGTTACCATGGGGAACCTATATAGATAGATGGTTTCTTGAATAACCTACGTGGGTTCCAAATACGTGACGAGCTATAGAAACCTTAAAAGGTTCCACAGAGAACCTTGGATTCGGGGAGTTTGAGGTTCCATGGGGCATGTGGGGAACCCATATCTACGCTTCTTTAAAGAACCATATTGGATTCCAAATATAACCTTATTTTCTAAAAATATCTCCAATCTTTAAAAACGTTGATCCTAGTATACTAGGATATATCCCAACTATCGAACAATATCTGTTTGCCGTGTGTTACTAAAGTTCTAGAAAAACTAGTTTTTGATGGACATGAATTGTCTAAATAATAACGATGTTATATATTTGATGGTGATTTTTTTTTTACTGGGCAAGTCAACTTCTCAAGCCTTACTCTATCTTACGGATAAGCTTTCTGATGCTTTTGAAAACATATTTTCTTAATGGTGGATTTTTAGACTCATCTAATGCCTTTGACTTAGATCACAATATTCTTTTGGCAAAACTTGATAATTATGGGGTAAGAGGTATCCCGCATCAATGGTTTTAAAAACTACTTATTCAGACATTTGGCAGAAATGTCAGAAATAAAAGGAATTCAAGTTCATTGACAATAAATGCCACAATCGTAATTATTAAAATTGGCAACACCTGCCACAAAATAAAATACCACTTTAGCAGAACCTGCCACAAAATAAAAACTTACCGGCCAAAATGATGACCCAAATTACGTGCCAAAATGAAGGTGAAACTGGCCAAAATGATAGCGAAAATGTCCACCGGCCTAAAACACCTGGCCGGGCCGCGCTTTATTTGTTTTCTCTGCAGTCAAGAATTACCATTACAGATTTTTTCAGCCAATCATATACAAGAATGACGATGACGTAATTAAATATGAATATTCATATACAACTTATGACATGTCGTCTGACAAAATAATTTAGGACTTAGTAATTCCATGACCGCGAGTGAATAACATTTGCCGTTACATAATGGCAAAAACCTGACACTACAGATATACGAAGCGAATCCTCCTTTAAATATCGAGGAAGTAGTTAACAATATCTCGGTAAGTGGTGTTCTGAGTGAAGTTCTAACACTCGCTTCTTGTAAAAAAATTAAGACATAATTTATAAAGTAGTAGTTAAGCGACTTTTATTTGCATTAACACATTCCCTTGACACGTGATGTAGATACGGAGTTTTTGGTTAGTGTGTAAAAATCAAGGTGGGGCTTATTCGCAGGGCACTGATAACATATACCCTAAACTGAAACCTAACCCGAACCCTAACCTTATTCGCAGTGCTAGCTTGAGATACTGTGTGGATATTTGCAGGGCTGCCCTGCGAATAATCACTTCAAAAAATCAAAGTTGCATAGCGATAGCTCTCACGTTGTATACGTAGATCTTCAAGCTGCTGTATATGCGTGAGATAATTTGCACTAGTTGTAGGTATGCCTAGGCCTAGTACGAGTTCATACCCAAATTTACTTTTGTTAAGTTGTAGGTGAGTTTTATCCTTTTTGAACATTTTTCTCTCAGTCCCGATTTTCCTTTTTGGACGGAGTGCGTAGTCGCAGTGAGTACTCCATGCATACATTACATACTATACAGGTTATAGCATACAGTCCTATGTTATAGGACTAATGTTGTATATGACATTCATATTTAATTACGTCATTGTCATTCTTGTATATGATTGGCTGAAAAAAATCTGTAATGGCAATTCTGGCCTGCAGAAAAAAAAGACGCGGCCGGGCCAATGAGATATTAATATAAGAAACAATTGCTCCCTAAGCTAAATCGAGGCGAGCATATAATATATCATACATAGCATGAGTAATAGGTAAAATAGGCCACAAATTTAGGAAACAAAAGTAATAAACTAAGCTACTATTAACAAGGGTGGAAGGGTGGGTCAAAACAAACAAGACAGTATTTACATAACAAAGGCTGTGACCAAATGACCTCGGTCAGAGGCAGGGCTAGCTTATATACATACATTGCGGACGGTGTCTGGCAATATAGCAAAGCCCCGGCGAAGAAAGCCAACGAGGTAAGACCCGGTCTACTTAAAAGGACAAAAACTACGTAAAAAAACATAGGGGGAGCCTAAGAACACAGCAGAAAGCACCAGTTAATAAAGTAACATACATGGAACATGACCAAGGATTAAAAGCCGTCCAGTTAGGATGAAAACTGAGTGAGTAGCACCAAGAAACCCTAAGCTTAGATGAAAAAGAACGCCCCTGCATAGGCAAACCGATGTTAAATGATAAGAAACCTCAGCAGGGGAGCCGAGGCAAGGTGACCGTCAGGCCCCCGTAGCAACCAGCAAGAGGCGTAAAATATGAATATGCATGCTGAAACACCAACACCAGGTAAGTATGGCGGCCTATGATAATTAAAAGACAACGGGACCTATAAACACCCTACCAAGGCTCTGAACAAAATATTTTCAGAGCCTAAGGATGGCCCCAAAATATATTAAGTAACCGAATCAACATGATTGATGACCATAATTCAGATTAAAGTAGGAAATCAACTGCGGGGTACCTCGGGGATCAGTTTGGGCCCCACTTCTTTTTATAATTCACATTAATGAACTCCATAGATCGTTTAATGAACTCAATGCACAATTCTATATGCAGATGATACCAACCTTTTCTATTCTAGAAAAGATCTGGCTGAGATTTGCACTGTGACAAGTTCCGTTATGTTAACCTTGTCCAATAAAACCATTCCCAATAAAAATTCATTTAGGTAATGAAAGTGTAACTTTTTAAACTTTTGTTAAATTTTATTTTTTATTTTTTTGATAACCGTTTAAAATGGTTATCTCAAGGGAGTTCTTATACTTGGACGCTAAAGATTTCAACTTCCCGAGAAAGCCCTTATAGAGAAACAAGAATACAAATGAAACTTACCTCTTTAATTGTGGTTTAATCTGTCCAGACCCAAAAATGTAGCAGACGATTGTTACAAAATCACCATAGCAACCGCTGAATAGGGGGAGACGCCAAATGGGCTGCTCTTTACTTATAGTTTGATTTATTTGAAGTTTAAATACATAAACTGTCCCCGTCACAATCATGGAGGAAACGCTGCCAAAGCTGACCAGGAGAACAAATCTCGTTTATGTTTAGAATTAGCCTAGCACCTAGACTTAAGTAAACGTTCAGGAATTATTTAGTTTAGCTGTATAAACTCACAGAAAAGTAACTTAACTTTTTAATTTGTTAAGGCCATTTCAGTTTGGGGGGAATTTTTCTAAAATTGTCTTCATACGCTACGCGCCGTGCCAACCGATGATAGCAACTAAGTATTTGTTTTAAACAAAATTGGTATCAAATTTTGGGCAAACAAAATCACAGAAAATTAACTTACTTTTTTTCATTTTTTAAGTGCATTTCCTGCAGTTTGGGATCGAGGCTTTTTCCAAAATTGTCTTCATACGCTACGCGCCAACCGGTGGTGGCGCGTAGCGTAGCTATACTTGTAAAATCAATTTTTGTTAAATATTGTTGGGAGTGGGATGGGCCATGTGATCATGAATTTTAACTTTGAAAGTTAGCCCCCCAATATGAAAAATCTTCCGCCGCCTATGGGCTCATACAGATATATGGATTATATTCCACCCCATGGTCGCCCCCTATGGATTTTTATATCTGACCATGGAATTTCTGTAAGGGTATTCACTATTGGCACCGTCTCTCTAGGGCTATAGCCTTGCATATAGGCGACAAGCCTGGCTGATATACGCCTATGCCGCCTGGCTGGTACTGTGGTAGGCTTATGCCTATACGCTAAACCATTTACCACGGCTCCACGGTTTGATAATTCTGATACACATGTAAATAGCAGTGTTCAACTGTTGTAACGTCTAATACCCACTGCTAGATAGATTTGTGTTTAGTAACGTGTACCGTACGGTCCGGCGTGAGAGTTGCGCAGTATACTGCGGGATGCTAGTCTTAACAACGAAATGTCTTATGTAGGCCCGGAGGGCCAATTATGTCAAAACTTTCGTTTACATTAGTAATGGCGAATTAGTCGGGCAAGCTTAGAACTTTATTTTAATCACCAAGAAGTTCTTTTTAACTATTGATTTCCTTTAGCTACATCATTGCAATTTATTTTTCTTTCAGAAGGTGCCCCGGCGGTGGCACTTTCTCGTAAAGTAATACCCAAGCTTGCTATCACTAAATGAAAATACCCCCCTATCCTTGAAATATTCCCCTCGAGAATCACCCCGTGCCCTTATTAAGACTTTCTTACCTTTTGATAACTTCAGCGTGGTCTCCGTTGTCTTAAAAAGTTCTAATTGTTAAACTTTATTTTCACTAAATTGATCATAGAAACCTTCCTTAAATCGGGTGCAATTTAAGTTCGACCTCTCTGCGTTCGATGTTGAAGTAGCAAACTAATTAATATGACTATGAGCTTTCCAACACTAGGGCGTGAATTTAGGCACTGATTTTAGGCCTTAAGTACCCGCCGGCCGGTAAAATTACCTTGTGGAAATTAGTGGGATAAAGAATTCAACCCATTAATTCAACACCCCTTCCTTTTGAAATCGCGGACCACTTTTTTCAAGTACCCTTTTTTGCTAATTCGCGGTCCGCGTTTGTTGTGAAAATTTCCCCCCTTTTCCGCGATTTTCATAACGCGGATACGTACCAACGGTTTATGTTAAGTGCCACAGCCAGGGTAGATGCCCCAAAAATTCTCAGAATAATGGCCGAATTTTCACAGAAATATTTTGTTATATTTAGTTTGCTGCCCCCTTCCCACAGCCCCCTCTCTCACAGCCCCCCGCCTCCTACGGCTATGTGTATTGCAATGACTGGTGTAGTAAGTCTACTGTGGAGAGTTGATGTCTTCATCCTCACATTCTTAACAATTGTTTATGTATCTTAAAGGAAGTTTATTTCATTTTTTCACGATTTGAATTATTTCCCCTCCAACTTTCTTCAGGTTGTATATTATAAATACCCTAGATTCAGTTGTACTACTTGTTTGACATATCCCATGGCTTTTATGCGACACAATCGCAGGACAAAATATGATAGAATACATCAAGACTTTGAGGAATCTAAGGCTATGACATCACAACTCTCTAGATTTCTCAACCATATCAACAGTCTGAGTTCAATCGTTTCTATAAAATTGCTACCAAACTTTAAACTTAGATAACTCCTCAGCGGAATCAGATTTTTGAATGCTTTCTGCACTAGTTTGTTTCTTTTGAAGTCCTCTTTCAAATAAGATAAGACTTGTTTGATCCCTACGCCAATCCTTTAATGACCTAATGATTATACACGGCCTTTGCAGCGGATCATCGTGACCGGAGAAACTAAACACACCCGGGATTCTGTTTCCGATCACATTTCGCGACGAACGTATCTTTTGCGTGGATACAAATTGCGAAGTTCGGATATATTAGATTGCGAACATATATTTGCCGAACATATTTGCTTCCGAACAAAGAGCTTCCACACATGGAAAGCAGACGATCGTAAAACGTTTATATCAATGAGTGTAGCCGCCGTCGTAAAACTCCCTAAATCACTTATCGGCAGTCGTAAAAAATCCCGGAAAAACCCTTAATAAATTAAATCACTTTACAACATGCGCTTTGACACCGGTCTCGTGGATATGGCCCGGTTACGTAATAGGTGTACCAACTTGTGTGTAACGCATCGTATATACACAGTACATATACAGAGTTTGTCCAGCTCTTGTAAACTCTGTACTGTTAGATAGGCCTACTTTTCTTGGCAGTTTTAGTTGCTAAAGTGAACAATATTCAGGCTTACGGAAAAGAAAAGAGTCTTCTGAATTACCAAATCACATGTACCCAGGCAAATGTCTTCTACCACTTTTCAACAGAATACAAAAAAAAATCAGTACATTTTGGGGAAAATTTGCCTCCTGTCTCCACACTTTTTTGATACGAGACCATACCCCCTCCAACCCCCCCCCCCTCCCTCCCCTTACCCTCCTCCACACACTTTCCAAATGAGAATTACGGCCCTAGCTGGGTACTTGCCAAACAGTATGTAGGCCTAACATTACTCGCTGTGAGTATTCACTCTGACATTGACAAATTTCGAGCCAGATTTGTTCGCGGGGGTGGTGGGGAATGAAGCAAGTGCAAAGGGCTTTTAGTAAATACAAGTGAGGACCAGGTACTCACCCTGTGTGACATTTACCCACTACAATGAGTACTCAACTTATGTAACATTTACCCACTACGAGGAGCACCCACTCTTGATATTGATCAAATCTGAATCAGACTTGTTCACGGGGGTGGGAAATGAAGTGCAAAGGGCTGTTGTCAAACACAAGAGGCCAGGTACCCACTCTGTGTGACATTTACCCACTACAAGGAGTACCCACCCTATGTGACATTTGCCCACTACAATGAGTACTCGCCATACTGTATGTGATATTTACCCACTGCGAGGAGTACCCACTCTGACATTGACCAATTCCGACTTGTTCATTGAGGTGAGGAATGAAGCATTTGATGAACTCTAGAAAGGACCAGGCCAATGGGTTGGATACCTTTCACTTTGTCCCCCTCAAATTCAGTCTATAGGGGCCTCAGAAAGCTCTATTTGTTTGGTGGTCTTAGGAAAGTGACTGTATGGAATTCAGGATTATGTGAAAATAGCCTCAAAGGACAACAGTATATACCAGCTAGGTATAAATTTACAAGTTATCATTAATCCCCACCCCCTACCAACACCAAAAAGGACAATAGAAAGCAAATCCAGTAGTCAAAACAAGATTTATTGAAATATGATCAACTTCTGCAAAAAATATGAAGAATACTCAAGTATCAAGATTGATCTCCATAAATGCAAAATAAACGATTATGAATTTTGCCGCACTTCTTACCAGAAAAAAAATATAAACTAATCATTCCAAAGGTATCCAATTATGATATGCATTTCACCCACAAACCAATCATGTTAAGTGTTACAAAGAAAGACTAAACGTAAGCAGAGTAAAATGTGTGAATACATTTTCAAATACATTTTCAAATACATCATATAATTAACACACAACTAAATTCTCTTATAAATGAAACTGACATTTTCTCATAATTAATATCTTTCCAATTCTGTATAATAAACAGAAGAAAATTGGTTATAGAAAAATTACTGTTAACCCTGTTAGCTGAATTTTAAGTTGTTGAAGACCTTGAATACCTACTTTTTTCCTGGGATATATTGCATGCACTTGTATTTTACCTGACAAATAATTCAAACAGTAAGTTGTTGCCCACGTATGATACAACTCTTCCTGTCTCTCTTTGAAGCTTCTCAACCTCAACTTCATAATATCATACTTGAAACAATGACAGTGTGGACTCTCATTTATTCATAGCATATAGCATTTATACAGTACTAGTTGCTTTGCAAGTGTTAATGAAACCTTTAGTGTTTACATTTCCAAAGGCACCTACTAGCATCACCAACCAAATTAAATCAAGTTCTGTTGTGTGCCTTTGTTATGTTTAATCGGATTTCCCTTGAGTTTATCTGTAAATATTCTTTTTTTTCTATATTACCATACCGATAACATTTGCTGTAAAATCTGTACAGCTTAAGACTAATAGCCAAATAAAATATTTTATGTGAAATCGGTTTCCATAAAACTTCCCTATCAAATTAAGAACGAACAAGTATAAAGATTCGAGACACAATTTACCTTTCTAAAATGGTCAAAGCAATAAATTCATAAATAAACCTTATATTACACTCTTGCATTTATCATTTAACTTTCTTTTTTCTATAAGAATCAACAAGATACACATAAGTTAACTATTTATGTGCATTAAATTTTAGCACAAGACACTGCATGATACTTAATAAAACTGCCTTACAACTCAAAAAAATAACATAGCCAAAAGCAAGAAAAGCATAAGCAAAAGCCATACCATCAATATGTATTTTTTTTTTTTGCTCGCCCATAGTCAAGTTTTTGTGAATGCAATAATTCAACATTTTCAGTCATGATTTACATACATAACGGGGTTGATGTTGTCTCATGAAGGCATCCCCCTGCCCATGCTGCAACCAACAAATGTCCTGAAAGCTGTGATTGGATATTATTTTAGTAGACATACATATGAAAGTGAATATAAAGCTTTAAAAAAAATATGCTTACCTGAAGCCTTCCAGGTCTCGCTCTTTAAATTTTGTTCCGCAGAGATGACGAAGAGACCTCAAAATGAGATGATACATTTCCATCTGAAATAAAAAAAATAATGAGGCAAAATACTGAATGATTTATCATCTTTACAGTATAATCAAAATCTGTGCTCACAGAGTGGTAAGAGATTAGTAATGGCCAGAAACGTAGCCTATTTATCATATGATTTACTAGAATGATAACTACTGCAATATCTTTTGTACAGATGATTGCACAGATCAATCGATCACAAATGATTACAGAGTATCTCTGAGCAAATGCTGTACATACATGTACATGAAAATTGATAACTTGTAAATTGCTCCTGCAGTTAAAATGCATTGCTAATAACAGTAATAACAGTTGATATTAACAATTTAAACACAATAAGATGGCCAGGGATTAAAATGCACAAGTTTACACAAGAGAGCCTTCCTTTGAATGATAAATCTGAAATGCGACAGCATTTTTATAAAGTGCTTTTTGTTCATACAACTTTTTCTTCCAATTCACCGCTATTTTTCTACTTTTTTGTAAATATGATTAAGACCCACTTGATCAAATTGAAACAAATCATCTTGGTGGGAAAAATTGGGAGGAACTTTAGAAGCAGGTTCTCTCGAAAAATATTCAGACTCATGAACTTCCGAGGTGAGTAATGTAATCTGATCAATTATTAAAGAATCTGTTGTGTAATCTTATGGCTCCCATGCAGTATCCCCGGCTACAGTAGCATGGTCCAGCATTGTACTAATCTTAATAAGAGAACGATGCATATTCATGTTGGAAGAACTTATTATGTATGTCCAAACTATGGCATATCCCTGCCGGCTGGGCAGCAAAGTCGCAAGACCACCAGCTGTACTAAGCTAGCTTAACTATAAGATGATGCATATTTTTTGTTTTGTATCATAATAGAGTAAATGGAGCATGACACAAAAATTACAGCCTGAAACTATTTACCTACGCCTCTCTATCATTTTAAACCTAAAGTTATTATTTTTATGCCATGAAGTGCAGTGACACATCATAGAAAGATGATATGCAAATTCTTTCAACAATTTTAAAATGAGAGCCAAAGTATTGCGTGCAAAAAAAAAGAAAAAAAGATGGTAGGCCTAGGCTTACGCCTATTTCCCATTGTGTATTGAATCATTGTTTTGTAGGCTAAATGAAAATAAATTAAGGGAAATATCTTTTGCCTTAGCCTGTAAAAAATTCTGAGCCACATTACTACAGTGCATCACAACTGTCGAAATTTTAAAAAGAATCTTGCATTCGATCACCATATGTAGCTTTAATTATTTTAGACCTAGGACCTAGGCCTAGGCCTTTTTTTTTTTTTTTCTTAGTTAGGCCCAAGGCCTATCCTGGCACACTATCTTGTCAAAGTTAGCACTGCAGTATTAACACCAGTCCTAGGGCCAGTATCAGTATACTTTCTTGGCCTTCGATTTTTAATCTTATTCCTACTATTTTAAGACTCAATTATTCAACAATTTCCAAACGTTTTTCAATATAACACTGGGTAAAAAGTAGTTGCCATGGAAACAATCTGAAAATCTGACCAAAAAGTGCCCCAAAAAAGTGCAATTTTCTCGATTGGAAAACATTGCACACATACTAGCGCTGTCAGAAGTGCATAAAGAAAGGTAAACAAGCCAACTTGACCCAGCGTCATTTGCAGGAACCTGCAGGAAATAACACAAGTTAGGCAAGCTATTTTCCAAAAATTTGTTGCGATGCGATTGCATCAGTCATGATAGTGTGGGTGTATATTGTATGTATGTGTTTTGTGTGTGTTTTGTGTGTGTATGTGTGCGACCCTAGCTTGTAAATACGATATCTCAAGAATAACAACCTGGATTCATGTCATATAGTTCACAGATATCCCATAGTCGGTATATGTACCCTATCGTTTTTGCGGTGATGTCGTGCATATCAATGAGTAGGCGGGGCTTAATGGAATAATCATATAATAATAATCGTACGTCGTTTTTTGTTTCAAATTTGGTAGAGATATATGCTGTAAGCTAACAAGTTACTGTTATAACCAGCGGCATAGTGGCAGGGAGGGAAAGGGGAGGAAGGGGGCATGCGGCAACTTTCGCCTGACCACGCCACAGGTTATAACATGAACATGTAAATATTGTAGTCAATAGGATCCTACATTTGAACATTTGTTCCAAAATGTAAATTCCTTTTAACTACCTTAAGCGTGGTATTAACACAGAAGCAATTGTCTGATAAAATCACGTCGAAAATCGCACAGTTTCCAGGAGCCTCGCCCTCTGGGCGCCTATGGGCGCATGACCAGAGTTTTGACCCTGCATTTCACACAATAATAGAAAATTTCCTCCAATAACAATTGCGAGAAATGCCGGGCTTTCGAGGTTTAACCCTAGGTTTGACACAATGTAAAATTTAATCAAAAAAATCAGGAGAAGGTTTTTCCAAAACGATTTGACACATTTTAAGCTTAAATATATAAACATCTCCTTCAAGGAATACAATTTTTGGATGTTTTCTGCACCATTTTGTGCCTTTTTAAACTCAACAATGTTCTGTCGCTTTTACACGGACCCTGACTGCCCGATTTGAAAAAAATATCACCGGTTACCGCTTGCCCCCTTTACCAACCCGAAAAAATGGGTACTTTAAAATATCCAAAATAATTGGGTACTTTTATGTATTACGTCATAGCATGAGCCTACACATTTAGCTAGCCTACACTAAACATAAGGGGTTTATTAATTTCCGCTCCGAAATGTCCAAAATTGCACTGGATATCCTGAAATTTTGGACACGGATAGTAAATTGATATTTAAAACTTTTCGCCGCTGCTTTTTAAAATTCATTGTCGCCTCTGCTTTTTGAAATTCATTGTCGCCTCTGAGAAAATCAATCAAATAGATTATGAGCAATAATAATACAAATTGCTCCCGGACTGTTTACGTGACTAATCGGGGTCCGACAAACACACTCGATTTTCAATTAGGGGAAAATTGAAACTAGTGAAAACTGTTGGGAGAAATTTCCTCTCCCCCTTTGAGACGCCCCACCACTGGTCCTATTCCAATCATGTTATTATTACCAATTTCTGTTCTATTCCACAGGTACAGCAACATAATGTCGAAATTAGGGATTGATTTGGTGAAAAAGCTGGAACACGCTTCTACATTTTTGCCAAGTGTACGACAGCTACGATTAAAGCGGTTGCAAAATGAACTGACGCGGCAGAACATGGCAGCCGCAGTTTTGTTCGATCCTGTAAGCATTCGGTATGCACTGGACGCTCGCAATATGACGTTGTTTCATATGCATGCTCCAATGAGATATGCAGTTGTTCCCGCCGAAGGAAAACCTACACTGTTTGAACTTGGGAATGAACACGCTGTGTATGACACTGATGAGTTTCTGACGGCAACCGCAGTGCCAATTGCTGAAATGGCGGTAGGTCCCAGAATCGACGAAAAGGCGAAAGAATGGGCCAAACAGATGAAAGACTTTCTCGGACCACTAACGTCAGGATTTGGGTGCAATCGGATAGCTATAGAACGGCCAGTCACTCCGGCGTTACTTGCCCTATCACGGGAAGGCTTTGAGTTAAAGCATGCTGAAGGAGTATTATCAGCGGCCACAGTGATCAAGGTACCAGGGGAGCTGGAACTTATCGAAGCTAGTATGGCAGTTGTATCAGAAGGACTGCTTCATCTGAGAGATTCGCTCAGATCCGGTATGACTGAAAATAAGGTGTGGTCTCATCTTCACCAAAAGGTTATAGAGTTTGATGGAGAGTGGATTGAAACACGATTACTATTATCCGGTAAAAAGACTAACCCATGGTATCAAGAGTGTGGCATGAAGGTCATTAACGAAGGAGAGCTAGTAGGAGTGGATACCGACGCCGTGGGACCCTTTAACTACTGCGTAGATTTCTCGCGAACATTTCTTTGTCCTGGACCGGACGGAAAGGCCATTAAACCAACTGATACACAGAGAGATCTCTATAAATATGCATATGAACAAGTGCAGTATAACATTGGTTTAATAAAACCAGGTTTAGGATTCAAAGAATTTACGGAGAAAGCGTGGAAAATACCGGACAGATTTGTAAATAACAGATATTCAATGATAGCACACGGTGTAGGGATGGTGGATGAGTACCCAGTCATCGCTCATCCACAGGATGTCGAAGAGCTCGGATTCGATGGTACCATTCAAGAGAATATGACTCTATGTGTGGAAAGCTACATCGGCGAGGAAGGGGGTAAAGAGGGGGTAAAACTGGAAGAACAAATACTCGTCACGTCTTCAGGTGTCAAAGTTTTGTCTAACTTGGTTCCATTTGAGGAAGACCTTTTAAAAGAGAACTGTTAATAATAATCATGAGCCGGTGATTATATTTCAACTCTGTTTATATCAGGGTGGTGCAGGTGTACCTAAATGTGCGCAGGGTGGTTTAGGTTGGGATTAGAGAGCTGTTAATAATAATCAAGAGCCGTTCGATATATTTCAACTATTTATCTCAGGGCGGTGCAGGTACACCTAAATGTGTGCAAGCCATTATTTAAAGACTTGTTTTGTGACATTATTGTTCTCAAAATGAACAATGCAGAAAAAAATGCTTGTGTATATGAGAGGCTGTGTTTGCGCTGCCCGATCTTTCTGCCACGCAGAGACGGTACTAACCTTCAAATAAAAATTCAGGTATCTGGAGTGGGTTTTCATGTGTGCACTGGATTTCACATTCATATAATTATCGAGGTGTCTGACAGGAGCGGGCCAGACGGTGGGGGAGAGGGCAAAGTATGATATTTTTCGAAAAAACAGACATTCAATTGTTTCGAGAATTCAGGACAATACAATAAAAAGCATTGTTTTGGATCGGACTGTGCTATCTTAAGTAGATAAGAAAATGTGCTTTATTCTTTATTTCGGCAAAAAAAACCTTGTGTTTGCAACCTCCATCTTTTTAGAATGTCTTGAGTGTTTTTATTCTTCACTACTGCATTGTTCTGCACGTTTTGGATTAAAACGGAAATTATGGTAGTTAGGGGTGGCGGTAGGGAGGAGAGAAGTGGCTGAGGTGGAGACTGAAATGATGGCAGTTAGGTGAAGAGTCATTAAAAAAAATCAGATTCCAGCATGTAAACAAAAAAGTAGTTTCGGCATACTCCTATTGCTTTTCTAATCCTATTATGAAAAATACCGTACAAGAATAGAGGGAATTAGGCCAGGACATTGATGAAAAAGGTAACAGTTCAATAACATTTGATGAAATAAAAAAGATATATGATACTATTTTGTAAATAACAAAAACTGTTAAGATTCCATGTTTAGATTAGACGTGCGCCTCACTCTCGCCCTCGCTAACCGATTTACCAAATTTTTAATCGATAATTTTGTCTCTTATTTGAACAAAATACAGCGAATTTATATGTTTCCCATGTTAAAGATGTAGTGACGAGAAATTTACCCAATAAAAATAGTCGTATAAAGTCTATACACAAATTGAAAAGGAATTTCTATTTAAGATAAATATATTGTCAAACGTATTACCACTTGACCACAGATTATAGAAAGTCTCATGAATTACAGTGATCTTTACTCAATTTTAATGTTAAAACGTTGGATGGAGCTGTTTTAAGTGAAATAATTCAGCTTTATATTAAGTACCAGGTACCAAAATCTTACCTTGCCTCCCCCTTATCGACGGACCCAAACTTTCATAATAGAAGTAAAACACTATTCACATACACAAAAGCCCCCTCATGATCAGCAAAAATCGCCTGTGTTTGCCACATTTTCCCGACAAGCTTGGACAAAACTCGTTTGGGACACCCCCGTTGCCTCGTTTAATGTTCAACTTGGTGAAATGAGTGGAAAATGTTGATAATTGCTTTCCATATCTCTGTATTTCCTAGTGAAATATTTTGACGACAGTGAAAAGGAAGCGAGGGAGGGAGAAGTGGTGGGGGGGGGGATTGAAAATAGCTGTACATAAATATTTGAAATAACATGCACATTTTCCGGTAAAGCTGGTAAGTGTCCCAACAGTTTTGTCAAAGATTATAGGTACATGCACGATGTACGTACAGTATGTATGTATCGCAACATGACACGGCCAAGTTAAACAGAGGCACTGTACAAATTCGTCGTTATTTTAATAATGGAACTATGAACTGAGATTAACTTCGTTAATAGCTCCATGTTTTAATTCAAACTTCATATGGGAATTTTTGGTTCATACGCTTGAGATAATCTCCTTAACTGTGCAAAACGCTCTGAAAAATCACACATATTTTGCATTTCAAATGTTATAACTAAAGAGTCTCTGAATATTTTGTTCCATTTCAAACGGTATAGAGAACTTGAATTCCTTATTTATCGTTTGAGACTATTTTCATTAATTATTCCAAAACAAAGTACCGTACTTTGTAAACTATAGCAAGTGTTTTTTCTTGTTTTTCATTGGGAGCGCAAGCAAAAACACATGGTAATCACCGCTTTAACCTTTGTAACTTATGAATGAAAATTTTTGGGAGTCCACACGGCCTGACAATTAACATATATTTATTTACCATATATATCTAATCCAACGTGATTGGTGCAAAAAAAAGGCCCGTACTTTCCAACAAATAAAAATCGATGAGAGAAAACATTTCGCGTCCGCTTATGTATCCCTTTATTTTAATTCTGACGTAATCTTAACACGCCCGAGCTGCATGGACTGTACTATTGTGTGCAGAGGGTTTCCTGTTGTTTGTGTATTGTAAACATGCTGTAAAGAGACGAATACGGTTTTCCAATGTCGGATTTGGGCTGATTTTCTTCCATTTTTAACAGTTTTCTTGTGTATTTTGTTACACTGAAGTATATTTCTTATTATATGACTTTATTTATCAGATATCAAACTGAAATATTATTTGGCTGAAATATTATCGACAACAATCATGAACGAAGAAGTGCAAGAGCGAGGCGAACAACAACGTTAGGTTGCATGATTATGATTCCAACAATTAAGAACTATGCTATTTATTAAACTTTTTGTATGAATTAATATCTGTTTATTAAATACCTCGAATAAGCTTCTTTATATCTTTTCTTATCACTGCATTTTTAAAAATTGTTTTCTACTCAGGAGAAGTACAGGTTGTCATACATTTGTTTAAGAAAAATGAGTTTAAAAAAAAGTTTCTCATCAGTAATGCCTTGTCTAATAAACTTTTGAACTGAAGTTGTGTGTGCATTAATTTCCATTTCACTTGTTTTGCTTCAAAGATATTTCTTTGGAACTGGCTAGTTGTTAAATAAAATGTTGTCTAAAGTTCCATTCCATTTGGCCTACATCCCACATGTGGCATGCTATGCCGTCAAGCATGGCAAGTTGTCCCACCCTCTCCTACATGCCGTCCCACCCTCTCCCTCATGCTGTACCGCTCCTCTTCCATATGCCATCTCAGCCTCTGACGGTCACTGGTATTATCAACAGTGACAATCCTGGCTATGATCACGCCACGGGTAAACACTCTCAAATCTGTGAAACTACCATATAATACTTGTGTATGATAAATATACACACATAAACGGCCTTTTCAATATATGTGTTGATAAATGCGTAATTTTTTCGCCCTCAAAGAAAATCTTAACGAACCTGGCCTTCACTACGTGCAAACTAAAAGTATTCAACTATTGTTTAAATGACTTCGTTTTTAAAACCAAGCCGCATAATAATGGTACAATCCAAATCTTACCAATTTTGTGTATAGTTTTCCGTAACACATCATAGCTAGTTCCGCGATTTTTATTCTTGTCGCGTTTTGAGGTAAAACATTCTCATATGTGAGCGGAAACGATCAAAGCGATTTCGAACTCGTTACGTTTGGAACAATAGCAAATCGTTAGTAGCGGGCTAGAAGCCCTGTCCTTTTTCCATTCCGCCACATTATCGCCTTATTGGAAGATATTGCCGTAATAGTAATATAGTATAAAATATGACCGAAAGAGGCGCGTTTTGCAATTGGTTGAAATTTCAACCAATCAGAAAATTAGAACTGACGGTCCAAATGCCGAGATCGCAAATTGGTGAAGAAATCATTCAAAAATGTTCAGTTAAGGAGACATTCAAGTTTAAAGCTGTCTTATCTGTATCGAAATGACTGGTGTAGTAAGTCTACATGGAGTGTTGGCGTCTTAATCACATTTTTAACAATTGTTTATGTATTTTGAAAAAAATCTATTTTAATTTGTTCACGATTTGAATTATTTTTCCTCCAACTTTCTTCAGGTGGTATGTCATTAATACTCTTCCTAGAGTCAGTTGTACTACTTGTTTGACGTATCCCATGGTTTTTAGGCCACCAAAGCGGCTTCCGAAAACGTCGCAATACCCTAGACCAGTTAATTACGCTAGACACCGCTATCCGGGAATCCTTTACCAAAAAGGAACACCTCATTGCCAAATTTTTTGACCTTGAGAAAGCTTTCGACACTACTTGGAAATACGGCATTACCCGCAAACTTCACACCATCGGCCTCAGAGGCCATCTCCCCATCTTTATTCAAAACTTCCTCTCACCCAGGCAGTTCCAAGTTCGTATTGGCTACACCCTCTCCAATCCGTACCCCCAAAGAAGAGGGCGTCCCCCAAGGCAGCATCCTCTCTCCCACTCTCTTCAACCTGAGTATTAATGACATCGCGGATAACCTTGGCCCCAACATTAAACGTACCTTATACGTGGATGACTTCACCATCTTCTTCTCCTCCCCTAGCTTTCCTATTGTTGAAAGTAGGCTCCAAATCAGCCTCAACCAGCTGCAAGACTGGAGCAACAAAAACGGTTTTAAATTCTCCAAAGACAAAACAGTCTGCATGCGCTTTTGTCATTTCAACAACCTCCACCCCAACCCGAACTTTGTGCTCAATGGCAATCGCATCCCTAAAGTTGAACACACAAAGTTCCTGGGTCTAATTCTAGACCCCAAGCTCACCTACAAGCAACACATCACCAACCTGAAACTAAAATGCAACAGCTCCCTCAACATCCTCCGACTCCTCTCCAACACCACTTGGGGTGCGAACCGCTATGCTCTCCTCAAAACTTTCAGGCTCACTATTCGTGCCAAGCTTGACTACGGCAATATTGTCTACTGTGTCTATTGTCTACTGTATCATCCAAATTGAAGCCCTCAGGCGTTGTCTAGGTGCCTACAGGACCTCCCCAATCACCAGCCTTCATGTTGAAGCCAACGAACCCCTCTTTCTACTTAGATGTAGAAAGCTTAGCCTCTCCTATGCTTTTAGAGTCCTTACCAACACCCGGAACCCTGTTTACAACCTCATTAGGTACCCCAATTTTTCCACCCTCTTTGATAGGACTAAAATCCTATCCCCTTCTTTCAACTTACGCATTAAATCAGACCTCTTCCACCTCGGCATTAATCCCGCCACTCTCGGCACCCTCTCCTGGCCCACCTTTCCTCCTTGGGCCACCCCTCTCCCTTCTGTCCACCTGGGCCTCTCCACTCATCATAAAACTCAAACCCACCCTAACCTCTTCATCAATCTCCACAACCAAATCAAAGACCAACTCTCAAATTACACCTCCATCTATACTGATGGTTCCAAGGAAGGCAACACGACAGCTGCTGCTGTCGTCATCCAAAACATCACCCTCAGTAGCAGACTTCCCGACTACTCATCCATCTTTTCAGCCGAGGCTAAGGCCATCCTCCTTTTCCTCAACTTTATTGAGTACTCTCCGCTCAGCTACTTTGCCATTATCTCCGACTCAAAGGCTGTTCTTACTTCTTTACTCAGCCACCTCCTCCTCCGGAAACTCCTTTCTTTCACCCTCTGCAGGAAACGTATTCTTTTCTTCTGGATTCCCAGCCATGTTGGCATCCCAGGTAATGACAGGGCTGATGCAGCCGCTAAGCTTGCCCTCATTATCCTCCCTGCCCCTTTTCCCAAAACCCTCTCTAACATCAAACCGCTTATCGCTTCCCTTGTTCGTGACCGCTGGCAAACCTCATGGAACTCCCAAATTGGTAACAAACTCCATGTCATCCAGCCCACAATTTCGATCAAATTCACTATCAACAACCTTTTCCGTATCGACAACCTTCATATTACCCGTCTTAGAATTGGTCACACGCACCTCACTCACTCCCACCTCCTTATTGGCTCCCCCAACCCCTCTACAACATTTGCCATTGCACCCTCACAATCCATCACGTTCTCCGTGCTTGCCCCTGTACAACCTTCCCAGAGCTTCCCTCGCTTCCCACAACTTCCAGAAAAATCCTCCGAGTAAAATTATCTCCTTCCTTCATCATGCCTTCTTCTACAACCATATTTAATTCTTATCTTCCACCCCCTCTCTACTTTGTTTATGTTTCAATCATGCACCTCCCCTCTCAATCACAGCTTTCTGACCTGTTATTCTTGAATTTCTCTCATTCTCCTCCTATTTCCTTTCCTTCCTACCTCTAGAATAATCTGACCTATCAGGCACAATTTGACCTTCGTTGTCGTGGTGCCGTTAAGCCCTCATCAAACAAACAAACAAAATCGCAGGACAAAATATGATAGAATACATAAAGACTTTGGGGAATCTGAGGCTCTGACATCACAACTTTCTGATTTCTCAACAGTCTGATTTCAGTCGTTTCTACACAAATGCTACCAAAGTTTTAAGTTAGATGACTGCTTAACGAAATAAGACTTTTCTAATACGAGGGTCTCTAATTTTTGGTACCGATGGTCTCTAATTTATGGTACTGATGGTGAGATGCTTAAACGGAGGGTGCTGGCTATAGTCACCGGGGACACAAGGTAAGTTAATCGAGGGAACGCTTGCGTGAGTGGGGCCGAAGAAACCGAAGTCATATTCTTAAATGACTTTTGGTGGAGTCACCAGCTCATCCCATGCTGCCATGGCACGATCTTTCGCTGTTATTGGAAGGGGACTTAGTTCATTTCCCCGCCTCAAAAACTCATTTTGCCAGGGATCGTACTTTGGCTTGGGACACACCAATTTTCGCCACAAGCAAACCTGCTCTGGTCTTTGTCAAGGCCGGCAGCATTGACGAAGTTGAAACAGAAATGATGGCTGTAAGATGGAGACGATTCATTTTGCAAAGTCGAGATCAAGAACAACAATGTTCTCGCCCCTGTCGGCCATTGTTTTGCAAAATTCATTTTAGAAAACATTCCGACTCAAGAATAAAAAACAGACTCCAGATTTAATAGTGTAATAAACAACCATTTATTATCTCTGATTTCGTTCATTCCCTAACTGCCGCCACCTATTATTAAGGAATTCTATCTATACATTTCTTTACCTTTACCTTTTTGTTTACCCTGCAGTCAGCACAATGTTTCAATAGATGGTTTTACTTTGTCAATTACAAAGAGAACAGTCTTGTAACTTCAAATCTTTTACAACTTATAAGTTTACCTTAACCATTGCCTCCAAATGATTTTGTCCCTTCATCACCCTTTAAGAACCCACAAATAATAATATGTGCATTTATTGTAAAAAAAAACACATGTGAATAATAACAACTCTTCTCTCTGTAAGATTTCCGAAAAGAAAGTTGTGAAAAAGGGTCAATATAAAGGTAAAGATAATGATAAGTTTTTCGTCAATTTGTGCAACTTGTTCCCCATTTAAGTCTACCGCTTCCATTTTTAAATATAAAGAAAAGTTTAATCAATATCATTAGACTTTGGCCGAGACTACATAATTGGGGGCGCAAATTAAAATACGTCCCAAAGCCCCCTCCTATAGCCGGCTCCCTAATTGTAGACGCTGTTCTATTGCATGTTGCATTAATATTTAAAACGGGTACCTCTCGAGTTCAGTGACATGTGTCTATCCCTTTGTTCATAGAGGCAATAATATAAACAATGGTCGAAGTAGGTATTGCCTTTAAAGTCCGAATAACACGTCTCCGAAATTGTTGAAAAGTGTTCGAATAAATTTCTTGCGCTAATGCATCCCTTCGAAGATTATTGTTTTAAGATTTTGAACACATTCGCTTTCATATAAATGAGTAGGCGGGGCTTAATGTCAACATCTTGGAATGCTCATATATTAATAATCGCAAGTCGCAATATATGCTGATAGCCAACATGTTACTGTTATAACCAGCGGCAGGGGAAGGGGGAGAAACTTCCGCCTGACCACGCTACTGGTTATAACATGAAGATGTAAATATTGTAGGCAATAGGATCCTACCTTTGAACATTTCTTTCAAAATGTAAATTCCTTTTAAACTAACTTAAGCGTGGTATCAACACTATTCTAAGCAATTGTCTGATAAAATCACGCAGAAAATTGCACAGCTTCCAGGAGCCTCGCCCCCTGGGCACCTGACCAGGGTTTGACCCTGGATTTCACACAATATTAGGAAATTTCCTTCAACGACAATCGATTGCGAGAAATGCCGGGCTTCCGGGGCTTTTACCCCTAGATTTGACACAATGTTAAATATAATTTTCAAAAAATCACGAGAAGGCTTTTCTAAATGGATTTGACACTCTTTGAAATTTAAAAAGTTCACTGAATTAGATTTTGGAATGCTTGCTACACCGTTGTGTGTCTTTTTAAACCCAACAATGTTCTGTCGCTTATACACGGACCCCGACTGCCCAACCTGAAAAAATAACTAAGGTTACCAGTTGTCTTCTTTTCGTGACTAATTGGGGTCCGCCAAACATCCGATTTTCAATTAGGGGAAAAATGAAACAAGTGAAAACTAATGGGAGAAATTTCCTCTATTCCTTTGAGACGCCCTACTACTGGTCATGTTCTTATCATGTTATTATTGCCAATTTCTGTTCTATTCCACAGGATCAGCAATTTAATGTCGAAATTAGGAATTGATTTGGTGCCACATTTGGTGCTACATTTTTGCCAAGTGTACGACAGCTACAATTACAGCGGTTGCAAAATGAAGTGAATGAAAACTGAGAATCAAATCAACGCCACGAAAACTATCTCCCTCCCCTTCTATAACCGCAGGATTATAAATGCTGATCGCTTCCTCAAGGTCCATATCCATGATACACCAGTACCCCACTCCTTCAAAGCCACCTTCCTCGGACTCACTTTCACCAGCAATTTCCGCCTTCATCCCTGGCTCGCCCATATCCAGATATCAGGGCCTTGCACTCCAAAGACCGCCGTCGCCTGATATAACTGTGTAAAGTCTCTTCCTTGAATCTTTCTCTAATTCTCTCCTCACACTCTACAAAACTTCCGTTCTCCCTCTCTTCAAATATGGCCTGCCTGCCATCCTCAACGCTCCACCAAGCCACGTTGTTAACTCTAATTTATCTAGAACAAGTGCCTTCGTCTTGTCGTGCGTCTCCCCTTGAGCATGCGAATTCTTCACCAGAACTCCCGAGCTAACATCCCCTTCTTAAAAACAGGTTCATTTACCGCATAGACAATCACCTTAGCGAAGGCAACGTAAACGATCCCATCTTACCCAACTTTTCGAACAACACACTGGACCCTCCCCACACCTTTCACCCCTTAAGCGTCTACCTATTTCCCCCACCTGGATGTCCCCCGACTAAATTCCCCACTTCCATCCCCACCCCCGCTGCTCCTTGCTTAGTCGTCTCTCGCTTCATGGCACCCGCTGCCGCATAGGTTTACCTATGCCCTGTTTGGTTTGTTTTGCCATCCCCTGACTTGTTGTTTCCATCTATTTGTTTGTCTGTTTCTATACTTAAAAACATGATGTTGTAACCATTAGCCCGGCATTGACCACCACTGCCAAACAACGGTCGGTTGTGTCGTGTAAATCAATGACGGAGGTATCACACGATTTGCTGAAAGCCCAATTAATACAAGCCACAAAGGTCAACGTCCTGATAAAGACATTTGAAGAAAGGAAAGGCGAAGTGGAATTACTAAGAGACGTTATCTACAGAACGCTGGGAAGCTACGCTAAACGATTAAAACATCTTGCTGTTAAATGCAAACTGATGGATCGTCTGAGGGACTTGTACAGGAATATTAAAACATTGTTTTGGTATTACATGTGCTTAATTATTGAAGAAAAAACGAGGACGGAAGGAGTACAAAACCGTGATATGACCGGTATACGTGATATACGGTACCACTACGTTGGTTGGGTAAGGTAGCTTAACCTCCAGTCAAAATGCTGCAGAGACTCTGACACAACACAAGCATCGCTGATTCGTCGAAGGAGATCATAGAAAAGACGGTCTTGTACATCAAATTTAGTTTACTCTTGGACATTGAATAAAACACATCATGTCTCAATATCTACCGGTATCAAGAACAACCACTGTTAATTTCCCTAACGGGTTTAGAAGGATGATGTTGTCATAGGAGGGAGACCCATCAGAGCCTACTATCGCTTCGGTCTTTCACACAAGTTTGACAAGAGAGTACGAAAGACATCTGCCGTCAGAACTCCGCCGAGGTACTAGAGTCAAAAACCAGACTACTATTGGAACATTGCAATTAGAGACAGCAACTGGGGGAAAGTAACTAACTCCAAAGCCCGTACGAGTTCACCCACTACAAGAGCTTCGGTATTTCATTGCTTTGTCAACCATTGCACGTTGAAATCCCAAAAGGGGAAAACATTGGATGTCTAAACCATCTTGGAAAAAGGAACCACCTCGTATCGAGCCCACTTGGACATTCAAGATATTCTGAGGAGGTACAAGACCAAAGAAGACGGCCAACATCAGTGGACTACAGGAGGACAGTAGATCGAACGACTGATAAAGAACCCAAAGGCTCTTCCGAGAGCCACCAACCATTCAAGAAAGAGAAAATGTATTTCGTCATTTGTTAGTAAGGCCCGTACTTGTTCGTCAAGCGTTATGAGTCCGTGTGCGTTTTAACCCCCAAACAAACCCTTGGGGTTGGGGGGGGGGGGACTTTATCCCCCACCAACTAAAAATATTCTACCTCCATATTTTATCCCCACCAACCGACCGACCAACTGACCAATGAAAATTAGGGAGACGGTCGTATATAAACCAATCCCTTAAAACAAATGGGAGGAAACGGTCGTGTGATCAAATTCGAGAAGCCTATGCAGCCCCCGACCAATCAGAATACAGCATTAAGTATTTAAAAATGATCTATCATGTGATAGCAATGTTGGCTCTGCAATCTCAACTCATAGGCGGCATTTTCCTACCGAAAGGTGGGGAAAAAGTCAAAAGTGTGTGTGGTTGGGGGTGGCATGGGGGTATATCACAACAATCGAGCTAAAATACAAAACATCACCATGCAAAAATAAACATTTGGAAAAAAAGTTGGGGTAGGTAAGTCCCTCCTTGCTCCAAAAGCCCCGCCTAAATATAGGAACCGGGGGGTGAGGGGCGTGTTCCCACCTTTTCGAAAATTGACAAATATGCCCCTTTAAAAAAAAATGAAAATTGCCCCTCAAATACTGTCAAAACGTGCACTCATTTGATTTTCTGTCTCCAATTGCCCCGAGCTCCTTTCGACACTCATCTTTCACACTGCGGGTCTCCCTATTTTATAATTGTTGTAGTGCAGGTCCCAAAAAATGTTGTTTTACTCTGAAAATTTCGTGCTGCTGGTCCAATTTTACAACATTTTTATTGATTACTCGATACTGCAGGTATCAAAATTGTTTTGTTTCATACTTCTACATATGACTTTCATTATATGAAAGATGTATGCCAGTTTTGTAATTCAAATAATTTTCAACAGCGATTCCTGTCAACCCTTGACGATAGCGCAACATGCAAAACGTCTTTGCGCACTTTTCGACAAAAGGTGTCAAGATATAAATGGCCAATATATGGCCCGCAACATGCATGGCGGTGTACGCATGGAGTATAAAAACAATGACCATTGTTGATTACACATGAAGTAGCCTTTGTATAAAGGTAGAAACCCATTGTATGAAACCCGTCCAAAATTAAAATAAGAAAGTACCTTGTTAATAAATGATTGGTCCTAGGAGTCGAACGCTTTCTCTAAATCGAGAAAGATTAATGAAGCTGGTAAATTATTATGATTACAATAGCTAATAGTATCTAACACTAAGCGAATACTTTCCCCAATATACCTACCCTTAAGGAAACCAGTCTGCTCTGGACTGATAAAACATCTGTAAAAATAAAATACATTTTAAATGGTTGGCCAGGCACTTAATTGCTATTTTGTAATCGGTATTACGTACAGCAATAGGTCTCCAATTTTTTAAGAATGATGGGTTTTTGCCAGGCTTAAGAATGAAGGAAATCAACGCCTGTTATTGTTGTTTGGATAAACACATATTATTATAAGAAAAATTTAGCCCGTTAACAACAAATATTCTCAATTTTGTCCCATTTTTTTGTATAAGTCAGACGATAAATCATCGGTACCCGGGGATTTATTAGACGGCATAGAAAAAAGGGAATCTTTGCATTCGCTAAAAGTGAATGGGCCATCTAAAGAAACCGTATCCTCATTCGAAATACGTTTGTTACTGTTAAGGGAATTGAAAAGAGTAGAGGGGTCACTAACAGGACGTTTGGAATAAAGAGAATTAAAAAGAAATCAATTGCATAAAGATGTGCATGCTTATCAGTATGCGAACCAGTACCATTAATTAATTTAGTAATTACAGTTGGATGCCTTATTTCTACGTTCTAAAATAAGGAAATACCTGGTGATCTTCTCCCCACCGTCAACCCACCTTGCCCTGGAATGAATCAAAATACCTTTAAGCTTATAATCGTATATCAAATCGAGCTCATTCTTGAAACCTCTCAAAACAGATAAGTTTGAATCAGTGGGAGATGTTATACATAGTTGATAATAAGACGAAATAGATTGAAGTACCTTGCGCTCATGAGCTAATCTTTCACGTGTCTTACGTTTAGAGTAAGCAATAGTAACAGATCTGTATTCAATTTTGAGGAATTCCCACAACAAAGAAGCATTCAAATGAGAGTAATCAACAGTAATGAAAGTGGTGATATCATTAATAAGACTTACGTAATCATTATCTTTGAGTAAAGAGGCATTCAATTTCCAGGTACCTAGACCGCGTTCCAATAAAGTAAGCAATTTGATGGTAACAATATCATGATCAGAATTAAACAAAGGATAAGAAGAAGCATCGTCAACAAGATGAATTAGACATCTGGAGATAAGGAAAAAGTCAAGCCTGCAATGTACAGTTTTGTCAATAGTAGAATGCCAAGTATAGTTAGAATAAGTGGGATGCCGTTCTCTCCAGATGTCTAAAAGGTCAAACCTGCTAATGAGTTCCAACACAGAATTTCTCGCATTGAAATTAGTTACCCTATTTCCTCCTTTTATAAAAAAAAACAATTTAAATCAAAATCGAAAAGAAGGTTAAAAAAACCGGCCCAAATTATATTGATATTGCTATACTTATTAATAATATTGCCAATATTTTTTTTTAGGTTGATCAATATCAGGAGCGTAAATATTGATTAAAAGATAAGGAGTGTTCTCTATATGACAATTAGTTACAAGGTATCTACCATTAACATCACACGTAATATCATTAATGCAAATATGTAATGACTCACCAATATAAGAAATATAACCCCAAAACCGGTATATTTTATACTTTACCTAAAATACATAAGTTGCAAGGTATTCTTGAGAGAACGGTACCTGAGTCGGACAGGTCCCATATAGGTAGCAACCTAGTCGGCCTTTGTCGTGATTATAGTGTTATCCCACCGGGTAGGCCTATTGTTTCAGGTATAGGTACCTGCACGGAATTCTTGTCCGCTTATGTGGACACTCAATTACAACCACTCCTTCGTGCTATCCCTAACTATGTCCAGGATACAACTCACTTCCTTAACAGATTATCGAGCGAGGTAGATAGGTTGGACAATACGGCTATTTTGGTAACGATGGACGTGTTTTCACTCTATACGAACAACCCTCATGCGTGTGTTCCGACCCTCATGATCTCAAGATCCAACTTAACGTTATGTCGGGGCACTTTCTTAAAAGGGGCTATCCCTTGAAACTGTTAAGGACATTCATGGACAAGGTTATTCCTGTCAATCGCAGTAAGCTTTTAGAGTATCGGATTAAGACTAAGAACGCACGCATTCCCCTCGTAGTTTCGCACAGTACACAGATACAGCCTCTCTTAAAGTGTTTTAAATCGACATGGGGGATATTAAAACAGGCCCCAGAGATTGGAGGAATTTTCTCTGCACCACCGGTTGTGGCACTAAAGCAGCCGCCGAGTCTTAGGAATCTGTTGGTACGTTCCAACAAATCGCGCAGGATGCCTGGGCGAGGTAATAAACCCTGCAGGAAGCCACGTTGTCTAATCTGCAGGCACTTACTCACGGATAAGACGGTTTCTCTCCCGAGAAATCACGTGATTAAACCGAGAACGTTTTCCTGTGATTCTTTAAATGTGGTTTACTGCGTGATGTGTTCGAGATGTCCGGAAATTTCTTATATTGGTGAGACTGGAACCTCTTTCCGATTGAGGTTCAATAACCACAAGCAGTCTATTCGCGATTTTGACGGTGACAGTGAGGGTTATCTCGTGGCAGGGCATTTCAACTTGCCTAGACATAAGTTGAAACATTTGAAGGTGGTTCTCATCAGGGGGAACTTTAAAGGCACTGGAGATAGAAAGTTGTTTGAATTGCAATTCATGATTAAAACTAAGAGCCACATCCATGGACTTAATAGAGACCTGTCTTATCTTTCTCCTTTTTCTGTTTTTAGGAAAAATGTTTCCACTTCCACTTCGTCTCATTAGTCATTCTGTTGTATTCGTGCCGTAGCTCATTTTGGCGCCGGTTTTCTACTCTGCGCGCTTTCCCCCTTTCGCGCCTACTTTCTTACGCGTACGTTTTTTGGCGCTCTGTGTAATGTGCTAACGTGCAAGCTATCATCGCTGTTATCTTCTGGCGTCATTTGACTTCATACCACTGAAGAAGGAAACAGGAGTTTTCGAAATATTTGGTTTTTAAAATAATCTGTTGGCTAGAGACATTATCATTTT
>JAIGNY010003992.1:10000-135000 GCA_020152595.1 Chiridota heheva | reverse complement strand
GTTTTGACACACTCATTCGGTTTAGTAATTTCACCTTTTTTGTTTACATGGAAAACGTATTGTTATTAGCTCTGTAGTCATTCGTCTTAGTTGTAACACCCTCTTCCCTAGGGGGCCTAGTCATTCAATATTCATCATATAGGGCCTAGGCCTACACCGTTCCAGGCCTTTACTTCCCCACTGTGTCACTGATCTGTTTTTTTTTTTTTCTTTTTGGTTGATGTTCATTGATTGTTGTTGTTTCTGATTGATGGCCTGACGAAGTTATTCAAAACCTATGCGGTACGTGATACATTTCATTTTAAGAAATACATACATTTTTCCACCCATTAAGAAGCCCTGATACAAATACGCTGGCGTGACACTTGAAAAAAGCTTTTAAACATGGTGACCAACAAATTATCGGTAGAAAATACCCAACTAAATTTCTTCTGTTAAAAGTTGCGAATTAAAAACTGTTTCACAGTTTACTCAGAGTCATAGAAGAGGTGAAAACACATCACACTGTGCGTAAAGAACGTAAGTAGGCTTGGGCGATATTGAACATTATGCAATATTGATATATCGCCTGAAAAATACCGATAATATCAAAATATCGATATGCAAATTATAGGACGTCATATCTAAGTCGTATGTACTGTTCTGGGCAAGGTAATCTCGTCTCGGCTCAAAAAAAGTCAAGTAAAACTTTTTGTACAAATTAACAAAAATCATTGCAAAATATATACATATCATCTTCAAATAAACACCCATTATGTTTAAAAATGTTCTTTACATGGTTTCTATCTCAAAAGATCAATCACAAAAAAAAAAATGTTGTGGAACTGGTATTATGCCTACACTGTATGCCTCACAAAAATCGGCTCCAATTCTTCTTAAAATTTTATAACTCACTTCTTATGAAAGTTGTACTGAAAAGGCATTATTTTGGTAGCATTGTATGGACTTCTAGACATTCAGAAGTCCATATAAAATGCATATTATCTAATTTCTAGTCTACTTCAATCATAGCACGAGTGTTGTCACTCAGAAGAAACAGTAGTAGATGGTATGTGTGTACATAGTAAAGTACTTTACAGTAGTGATACTGTGTGTGTATGTAGTTACTGTAAACATTATCTGATCAATCTGGCAAGACCAGTCTGTCACTTTTACTTTACACTTTCTGAACGAACAAAATAGTGGAAAAAACCTCATAGTTTTGTCAGTAATTTGTCAATTAATGCCTGTTTGATATAAAAATTCAGAATCAGTATCCCTTTTGAGGAAACTTAACATGATGATGACCTCCATGAAATTCTAACTGATCTCTTCCAAACCTCTGTTGATAATGGTACTATCCCTAACAAGTGGAAAGAAGCAAACATATGTAGCGTTTTTAAAAAAGGTGATAAACAAAACCCAGCTAATTATAGACCTATTTCCCTCACCTGCGTTTGTAGTAAAATCCTTGAGCATATAATCCACTCACATGTGATGAAATTCCTTGATGAGCATATTATCTTAACTGATTTACAACATGGCTTTTGTGCAAAAAGATCGACTGAAACACAACTTCTCTTAACAATAAATGATATCTCTAAACAAATTGACCAAAACAGTAACGTCTCTATGGCTATTCTTGACTTCTCAAAAGCCTTTGATAAAGTCCCCACCAGCGCCTGTTATCCAAACTTTCTGCCTATGGCATTGATGGAAATCTTCTGGCCTGGTTTGCATCATTTCTCAACAACCGCATCCAGCGTGTTGTCTGTGATGGTGAAATCTCTGATTCTAAACAGGTTTTATCCGGTGTACCACAAGGTACTGTCTTGGGTCCATTACTTTTCTTTTATATGGAAATGACATCCCTGATAATATAAACAGCACAGTTAGACTGTTTGGTGATGACTGCCTTGCGTACAGAACAATTGATAACCCCTCTGACCAACAAATCCTCCAAGATGATCTTAACAAACTTGAACAATGGCAAAACAAATGGCAAATGAATTTCAAGCCTTCTAAATGCTACATCTTGTCAATTTCCTCTCAGAAATGCTTTAAATCACCTGTTGATACCTTATGCAACCAGCCACTAAAACATGTCAACTTCCACCCATACCTAGGTGTTGAAATTGATAATAAACTTAGATGGGATAAACATATACATAACATAACCAAGAAAGCTAACTCTGTACTTGGCCTATTAAAACGTAACCTCTCAAACTGTCCCACCGACGTTAAATCCACTGCTTATAAAGCTCTAGTCAGGCCAGTACTTGAGTACGCATCTGCAGTCTGGGACCCCCATCACCAGTGCGATGTGGATAAACTTGAATCTATTCAAAGGAGAGCAGCCAGGTTCTGTATGGCAGACTACTCTTATAAATCTAGTGTTAAAAACATGCTTCATAAATTAGATTGGCCCCTACTTAAAACAAGAAGATACAACACCCGGCTACATATGCTATAAAAGATCAATAACCATCTTGTCGCCATCAATAAAGATGAACTTATCCCCACCGTCAGAACTAATACAAGAAATAATCATGACCTTAATTTCCAGCTTCCCTATGCTAAAAAGAATGTATATAAACACTCTTTCTTCCCTCACACACTAAAGGATTGGAATGCTTTGCCCTCAGACATTGTACATGCACCAAGTCTCAACTGTTTCAAAGCTAAATTTACTAACACTTGTATTGCTAACTAGTTTTTTAAATATTTTTTACTCATACTTTTTACGCTCAATTGGCGTTCATGTCCTCTTGAAGGATTTTTGCCGCCTTAACCGTTTCAGATTCAGATTCAGATGTTTGAGGATTCAACATCTTATGATTTTTGTTGTCTGAACATCGTAAGCCATCAAGTAGAAAGTTGAAGTATCGCGCAATGCCTCTGTACTCCGAGAGTCAAGTGTTTTTTTTGTTCATATAGGGATTTTTGGGTAATTGTTATCACAATATTAATGTTTTGATAAGTTTTATCATAACTGACTGCCTGAAACTTTGATATAAATGAAATTTATTAACTTTTTGTGGCGGTTTAATAAAAAATACTTGGATGTCTGATAGTCATGTTTAGCTTTTTAATAGTTCATGTATTGTGTATTATTGAAAAATCATAATATCGATATATCGATACGACCCTTGAACTCAATATCGGCCATATCGATATAGGTCAATATCATAATATATCGGAATATCGATGTATCGCCCAAGCCTAAACGTAAGTTTATCATATTGAGGAAAGTATGGGTTGCTTAAGTGTGAGTCTAGCCAAAAACACGATATCTGCAACAACCTACTGTATGTACACAAAACAAATCTCCCAGTTATAACATTCGTGTATGTGAGTTGTGACAATAACTAGAAGCACCCCATTAACGTTGCTGTTTAGTAGGCCTAACGTTACTAGCCTAGGCCTTAGGGCCTAAGTAAGGAATGAAAGTAGAAAGAACCTAATATTAACATTAGACCTAAGCCTTAGGCCACAGTTGCCTTCTAACGTTAGTACTGTAGTTTGGGGAGTCCGGTAGCTGAGTTGGTAGAAGCGCATGACTGAGATGCTGGAGCCTGGAGGTACTTGGTTCCAGCCTTGGACTAGTTATCCCTCGGTACGATTGACATTAAGATTGCTGTACGAGGGTTGGTATAGATTGTATACAATTCCTGTTTTTTTAAATTCACACATAGAAAATTGATGATTGAAAAATAACATAGTTTTTGGATATTCTTATACCAATTAGTCTAAAAAAAAATCCAAAAATCTTTCCTAAATCTTTACCTATTTATTTAGCACCACGACGAGATAAAGTTCTCCGATTCGATCTGCGATGTTTGGGTCGTCATGTTTTTTACTTACCGCAAGTTTGTAATCAACTATTCAAACGTCCGCAAATAAGTTTTAGGATGTTCTACTAAACTGCAGGTTGATTTCTCGCTGACAAAAATGGTTTTAGGATAAAAACTGTGCGAAAACAAATAAATAAAACATCAAGATTATTTAGATTATAAATTGTACTTTATAAGTATTATCTTAATTTTTCCCTCAATAATCTAAAATATATTACCCCCACTAAAATGTTACAGCCCCAATAGCAGTATTTTGAACTTTGAACGTACTTTGGAGAGCTCATCAGACGATATTTACGGAGTGAAAAGTAGCCCGGTAAATACTTAGATAAAAAATAACTAAAATAATGGTAAAAACAGTTTTGAAGACATGGATGGGCTTCAAACTAGTGTTGCCACCGTATACCAAAGTCATCATTAACTAATGTCTGAAACTACGCCCCCTATTTAAGCCTAATGAAATTTTAACGACTGCTCCGAACTCAGAACAAACGAACATTCAAGTCATTGTTTTTGATAAAAAAAAGTAGCAGTTACACACAAAAATAATCCACTCACATTATACAAATGATGTTATTGTATCAACATTTTGTAACAATGGTTTGTTATGTGTTCGATTGAATGAAATATCGGCCGATTTTGTAACGCTATTTTCCAGTCCACTTACTGCACTTGTCAATTGTGTGACTAACTCCTAAACCCCCGCACAAGGTGAGTCATTGCACCAATGTGGGTGGACAAAACATGTAGATTGATGCACCCCTCAGTCACTTAGGTGACTGACATTTTTTGTGAAATGACTTACCCCAAATTAATCACATCTGTACAAAGTCAATGGGTCTGATGTAAATTGACTCACCCCAGAGTCACTCTGGTGACTGACAATTTGGTACAATGATGCACATGTGAGTCACTCTTCCATATGTCAATGACTCACCTTTGACTGACATTGTCGGGGGTAGTAGGGGTGAGTCATACAACTGTAAGGGGGCGTCTGTTGAGCAGACATGATCTCTTTTTGGATGTGCCACCATCTACAGTATGAGGACTGCAAATGCTGGTGGATTCTACACAGTTAAGAAAATATAAAAGCGAAGATAAAAGAAGAACACAAGAACAGATGAGACAGAAGAATATTGTAAGACTACAATGCAAAGTCTATTTCTACCCCACATACCATACTGTACAAGTGTTTTGAAAAGATAATTCTGTATTTAACAAGCCACATGGTGAAAATCCAACTTTACTCTATAGCCTCCTAAAAGCGTCTCCTTAAAAAAAAATCTAAAATCACTCCCACCTGACCATGTGGCATCACACAAAGGAGCTCAACATGTGGCTATGCCATAATTGTTTTAGAGGAAGGTGTGTGTACTTAAATGGAAATAAACTTCTTTTATTGGTCAAGAGTACATAGAGACTGTAAATGAGTAAAAGATTGCATCTCTTTCCAAATTGCAAGAAATGTTTTGGAAAGTGTAGCATTGAGCAAGATCTCAAGTCTTTGGTCAAATAAGTCTTAAGCAATTAAAATAGAATACTGCCCTTGTATAACCTAAAACAAGATAAAAGACTGACGTTACTGGAGTGGTATTAAAATAGTGCTAAGGAAGGGGGTTCATTTACTTAATATAAATAACACTAACATATCTGTCCAATGTAACTACAATTAGGGTCCGCGTCATAAAGGCTTGATGGCCCGGTCGTACGAACAAGACTGACCGGTCGCCAGACCCAACCCCAACCAAACACGCCAAAACGTGATGCACAACTTGTTACGTTTACCGACACAACATAGACAAGTCAAATGCCATACACTTCACTCACACTTACTGTACACATGTATTGTACACATACAGTGCGATACCCTCAGTGAATTAGACGTGTCAATAACTTTTCATCATAACGAAGACCTTGAAAAGAAGTTCGTCCTCGGCAAATTGATTGATTTTTGCTTGTAAAGAAGCAAATATATTCAATGTTTTCCTTTTCACCAATGGGCAGCATGGCCGTTGAATTCTTGTATGACTCTATGCAAACAATGTGTCTTGTTGGACTATGATATAGTGTGCATGGTATGCTTAAATTGCTGTATGAGTTCGTTTATAATGGGAGAAATAAAGATATCACGAAATACAATGTCTTGTATCTTTAAAGAAAAAATAAAGGTTGCATTTGAAGTTCATAGGTGTTGTTGAAAGCTTGGTGTCATATTTTACCTTCAATATCCTTTGCATTTACGTTCTGTATATTCACTCAGTTCTATATATTGGTCAGGTCAGTCCTAAACTGCTACTGGTAACCATGTTTTCAGTACTACCTGTCCATGGGTGGAGTGGTTGGCTTCCCCCCCTCCCCCCCCCCTGCCCCCATTTAGCTTGCTGGTTGAGGAGGGTAGTGGATCCCCAGCAGGACCAAAAATAAAACCTGTCAAAGGGCGGATGACTCCTTATGAGTCAACGGTCATCCACGAATACCTGCTGCCTTGCAGGAAGATGTTGGTTCGTCAAAGGCTTCTAGAGTAAACTATGCAAACCGGCAGAAAGCAAGGGGAAACCACTGCTGTATTTTCCCATGTATAATCATGACGCTCCAAACACAGAACCAAAGCTTAAACAACTTGGCAACCAACAACAGCTGAATTAACAATAAGTTTATGCATTTAGCTCTAAACAGAAGTGACTGGAGGGCCATGATTGCCAATGTCTGTTCCCAGACTCGGCACCTAGAGAGAAAGATATTCACTCATTACTTCATCCCATATTGATGAGGAACAGATGTGGTGTTTACTTTCATTCAGTTTGCATCATCTTTTACATCAAATTATATCTTTTACAGATTTACTTAGATTTAAATGTAGCTTACAGTATACCCAAGCCCTCGATATTAGTCCGTGATATTCTGAGTTAAACTGAACAGAAACTGGAATCCCTTCTTGGACATATATGTTCCTTTTAAACCCACGGATCTGCCCGTAGTGCTGAAAACATTTATTCCCAGGGTTTATATATCGTAGTGTGAACTTTGCATTAAAGCAATGTATTGCTTATAAAGGGTGCCATAAAAAACTGATTGTTCATTTGTCAGGCTCATCATGGAGCTATTTAACTGATCTTCATGGTGTCATCTAAATCAATGCTACTTACATTTTACTATTTAAAAGAACTCAATTTTAATTTTGTTTCAAAATAATTCGGTAGGGATTGCAATTACTATGGTCATCACTTTACCAAGGGTGGCACTACAAAGAGGGGGGAGGAGGGTGGCATTCCCCCACTAGATTGCTTTGCTTTCCCCCATCCTCCCCACTTGCCCACCAGAAAATTGTGTAAAGTGACATATTTTGCCCGATTATGACATATTTGCCCGATTATAGGATTTTGCCTTCCCCCATGAGACCAAATTGCCACTCTCTTTCCCATTATGACCAAAATCCTGGGACTGTCACTGCACTTTACCCACCGAAAGTGTGTGTGTGTGTGGGGAGGGGGGTTATAAAAATCGTACAAAGGTACAAAACATATACCACAATACAAAAGATATGGAGATATAAATATGGAAAAAATAAGTTTGGGACATTTTCCCTTTCCACCCAAATCCCGCCGGATTTACAAAAAATATTGTTTTTGTAGTATCAATATAAATCGGGAGCTGGGGCTTGCAATTTACTTCATGAGTGGGTGGCATTCACCTTCCCTCATCCCCCACTTTAATACTCATCCAGATTGTGGGTAAATAAGGTGCACACATTGTGAGAAAGAGAAATGCAACTTGAGGCTCTAAAAGTTTTGTATTAGACGCAAAAGTTATTATTTTGTGTTTTGGTTCGGCCATAGAAATGCAGCTTAGGGTAGTAAGACCCCTCTCACAAGAAAACAATACATTAGAAATATGGTGATCACTAAATTGCTAAGGAAATTACCATTAGAATTATAGCATTGATCAGTCTTTATAAAACATTTTCTTCTATGCAAAATAAGCTCTTTTCTCTTTCCAATGATATGCATCAAGTATGATAAATCAGTATTTACAATGATTATACCTTTTTATTCTTTTTACATATACTTCTTTCACTGTTTAAGTGCAAGGGTGAAAGTAGATTGTCATTTTACTTTAGCCATGGAGCTATTAACTGAAAGGTTCCTGCAAAGAAAGTTATGGGTTGTAGCATCTCAAAGCATACACGTGAAATGGACTTTGGCACGTTATGTAATTTTACATCATACAGTACATGAACCTGAATGTTTAGACTAGGCAATTGAAGAAGTGAGTGTAAAATGTTAGGGTACGACTAAAGGTGGTAACACACCAAACGCGACGTGGCGAGCGATTTTTTAGATAAATCATCCAGGAAACAAATATTAGAAGATGCTTTGACTTTTTGCTTACACACGATGAAGTTTACAATTGAGGCTTTCTGATGATACTGGAAAATTTGTTAGAAATGCTTTTTTGTTCAAACTGTGGAGAATTCGCTTCAGTGAGCGCCATTTTCTGTCGCCACGCGAATTTTGCTTTAATGGGCATAGAAACGCCCTTTCAATCAATTTTTAGTTATCATCTGAATAGCCATGCAATGACGATGCTTCTCTGAAAATTTAGAGGTCAAAATGTTTCTTTTCCTTTGTTTTATTCAATTTTGTTAAAAAAATCGCTCACTGCATCGCGTTTGGTGTGTCACGGCCTTAGAGTTTAAATTAAAGCTAAAACAGGTCAGTGAGAATATTGTAAACAATAAATTCCCTGAAAAAAATATTCTCACATAGCCTTTTTATCTTCAAATCTTCTACTGTTCTAATTACTTGTACAGAAATGACTCCCATTCAGCCATTTCATTCTCACATGTCTTTCCGATTTGGTTCGATCCTGTTTTTATTTAACTTACCCAAAACATGCACGTTTTCTTCACACATAAGATATTAATTTTCAAGGAAATACACCCCGCACTCTTGCCTTCTCCAATGAGCAATCAAATTGAAAATCCTTCTGAAATATTGAAAATTCTGGTGAAACTTATTAATTATTTTTACATCTTGTTTCTCCATATTTTTTCTGGTAAAAGATGCACTTTTAAGATTCCCCCCTCCCTCCCTCTTCCATGAAGAATGGAATATTAGAAATTGAAAAATATCAAGAGCTTATGAAGTTAACTATATACAAAAAATGATGTGAAAGTCCAAAATCAATGTTTGGGTGGATGCTTCCTCCAGTCTATATACTCAGTTTGAATTTTTACATTGGCCCCTGCCCTCAGTTAAAACTTAATTTTCTGAAATTTAAATAATATAGAAGTTTGATGTAGTTTGCATATCGTTGTTTGTTCTTTCTTAAACCCTTGAATGAGTTGAACTTTCGAATTGCTTCACCAATTTTTTTTTTTTTATTTAATTTTTTTTTTTAAATTTATTTTGATTACTCATGCCCCTACTAAATTTGGGTCATTCCACTCGTGCCCCTCCTAAATTTGGGTCATTCCACTCGTGCCCCTCCTAAATTTGGGTCATTCCACTCATGCCCCTCCTAAATTTGGGTCATTCCACTTGTGCCCTTCCTAAATTTGGGTCATTCCACTCGTGCCCTTCCTAAAGTTGGGCCATTCCACTCGTGCCCCTCCTAAAGTTAGGCCATTCCACTCCTAAATTTGGGCCATTCCACTCGTGCCCTTCCTAAATTTGGGCCATTCTACTCGTGCCCCTCCTAAATTTGGGCCATTCCACTCGTGCCCTTTCTAAATTTGGGCCATTCCACTCATGCCTCTCCTAAATTTGGGTCATTCCACTCATTCCCCTCCTAAATTTGAGTCATTCCAATTGTGCCCATCCTAAATTTGGGTCATTCCACTCGTGCCGCTCCTAAAGTTGGGCCATTCCTCTCGAGTTCCTCCTAAAGTCAGGCCATTCCACTCATGCCCATGATAAAGTCAGGCCATTCCACTCGGGCCACTCATAAAGTCGGGCCATTCCACTCGTGCCACTCATAAATTTGGGCCAGTCCTCTCGAGCCCCTCCTAAAGTCAGGCCATTCCACTCATGCCCATGATAAAGTTGGGCCAATCCACTCGTGCCACTCATAAAGTCGGGCCATTCCACTCCTGCCACTTATAAAGTCAGGCCATTCCATTCGTGCCACTCATAAAGTTGGGCCATACCACTCGTGCCACTCATTAAGTCGGGCTATTCCACTCGTGCCACTCATAAAGTCGGGCCATTCCACTCGTGCCACTTATAAAGTCGGGCCATTCCACTCGTGCCGCTCATAAAGTTGGGCCATTCCTCTCGAGCCCCTCCTAAAGTCAGGCCATTCCACTCATGCCCATGATAAAGTTGGGCCATTCCACTCGTGCCACTCATAAAGTCGGGCCATTCCACTCGTGCCACTTATAAAGTCGGGCCATTCCACTCGTGCCACTCATAAAGTTGGGCCATTCCACTCGTGCCACTCATAAAGTCGGGCTATTCCATTCGTGCCACTCATAAAGTCGGGCCATTCCACTCGTGCCACTCATAAAGTCAGGCCATTCCACTCATGCCAAAGTCCTTAAAGTCCAGTGCATTAAATGTATATATAAACACTTCGCCTTCAGATTATAATAAAAAAAATATCCTTTCCAAATTAGTCTTAGAATTACTCAAAAATGGCTATTGGCAAATTGTTCCATTTTTGTTTTCATCTTTTGAATATTTTGTCATTTCTTCTAGGATCTCATCATCTTTCCTGATGATTGTGAGTTCAAGAGGGTCCCACAATGCACCACTGGGAGAGCTTACATCCTGAAGTTCAAGTCTTCGTCAAGGAAGTTCTTTTTCTGGATCCAGGTACAGTACTTCTATTTGTGGCTCATCTGAGGTACAGTGATACTAGCTGTGGCTCATCTGAGGTACAGTACTTATAACTGTGGCTCATATGAGGTACAGTGCTACTAACTTTGGCTCATCTGAGGTACAGTGCTTATAACTGTGGCTCATATCAGGTACAGTGCTACTAACTTTGGCTCATCTGAGGTACAGTGCTTATAACTGTGGGTCATCTGAGGTACAGTGCTACTAACTGTGGCTCATATCAGGTACAGTGCTACTAACTTTGGCTCATCTGAGGTACAGTGCTTATAACTGTGGGTCATCTGAGGTACAGTGCTACTAACTGTGGCTCATCTGAGGCACAGTACTACTAACTGTGGCTCATATCAGGTACAGTACTACTAACTGACTCATATGAGGTACAGTACTTATAACTGTGGCTCATGTGAGGTACAGTACAACTAACTGGCTCATCTGAGGTACAGTACTTGTAACTGTGGCTCATCTGAGGTACAGTACTACTAACTCTGGCTCATCTGAGGTACAGTACTTCTAACTGGCTCATATGAAGTACGGTACTACCAACTGGATCATCTGAGGTACAGTACAACTAACTGGCTCATCTGAGGTACAGTAACTGGCTCATCTGAGGTACAGTAACTGGCTCATTTGAGGTACAGTAACTGGCTCATCTGAGGTACCGTGACTGGCTCATCTGAGGTACCGTAACTGGCTCATCTGAGGTACAGTAACTGGCTCATCTGAGGTACAGTAACTGGCTCATCTGAGGTACAGTAACTGGCTCATCTGAGGTACAGAAACTGGCTTATCTGAGGTACAGTAACTGGCTTATCTGAGGCACAGTAACTGGCTAATCTGAGGCACAGTAACTGGCTCATCTGAGGTACAGTAAGTGGCTCATCTGAGGTACAGTAACTGGCTTATCTGAGGTACAGTAACTGGCTCATCTGAAGTATAGTAACTGGCTCATCTGAGGTACAGTAACTGGCTCATCTGAGGTACAGTAACTGGCTCATCTGAGGTACAGTAACTGGCTCATATGAGGTACAGTAAGTGGCTCATTTGAGGTACAGTAATTGGCTCATTTGAGGTACAGTAATTGGCTCATCTGAGGTACAGTAACTGGCTCATCTGAGGTACAGTAACTGGCTCATCTGAGGTACAGTAACTAGCTCATCTGAGGTACAGTAACTGGCTCATCTAAGGTACAGTAACTGGCTCATCTGAGGTACAGTAACTGGCTCATCTGAGGTACAGTAACTGGCTAATCTGAGGTACAGTAACTGGCTCATCTGAGGTACAGTAACTGGCTCATCTGAGGTACAGTAACTGGCTCATCTGAAGTATAGTAACTGGCTCATCTGAGGTACAGTAACTGGCTCATCTGAGGTACAGTAACTGGCTCATCTGAGGTACAGTAACTGGCTCATATGAGGTACAGTAAGTGGCTCATTTGAGGTACAGTAATTGGCTCATTTGAGGTACAGTAATTGGCTCATCTGAGGTACAGTAACTGACTCATCTGAGGTACAGTAACTGGCTCATCTGAGGTACAGTAACTAGCTCATCTGAGGTACAGTAACTGGCTCATCTGAGGTACAGTAACTGGCTCATCTGAGGTACAGTAACTGGCTCATCTGAGGTACAGTAACTGGCTCATCTGAGGTACAGTAACTGGCTCATCTGAGGGTACAGTAACTGGCTCATCTGAGGTACAGTAACTGGCTCATCTGAGGTACAGTAACTGGCTCATCTGAGGTACAGTAACTGGCTCATCTGAGGTACAGTAACTGGCTCATCTGAGGTACAGTAACTGGCTCATCTGAGGTACAGTAACTGGCTCATCTGAGGTACAGTAACTGGCTCATCTGAGTAAGTAACTGGCTCATCTGAGGTACAGTAACTGGCTCATCTGAGGTACAGTAACTGGCTCATCTGAGGTACAGTAACTGGCTCATCTGAGGTACAGTAACTGGCTCATCTGAGGTACAGTGCTACTAACTGGCTAATCTGAGGTACAGTACTTCTAACTGGCTCAGCTGAGGTACAGTACTACTAATTGGCTTATCTGGGGTACAGTGCTACTAACTGGCTCATCTGAGGTACAGTACTGCTAACTGGCTCATATGAGGTACAGTGCCACTAACTGTGGCTCATATAAGGTACAGTACTGCTAAGTGTGGCTCATCTGAGGTACAGTACTACTAACTGGCACATTTGAGGTACAGTACTTCTAACTGGCTCATATGAGGTACAGTACTACTAACTGATTCATCTGAGATGCAGTACTACTAACTGGCTCTTCTAGGGTACAGTAACTGTGGATCATCTGCAAATGTTATTATTGTCAAGATCAGTTTTCTTATCTGAATTATAATCTAAACTAAAGAAATGCAAACATGCATGTTATTTTCATTCACCTGTTTCATAAACAGTAAAAGCATCTTTTAGTATATTCATTTAGGTGTACACATTAAACAGTGGCAACCCTAATGCTGTAATCTTCGATAAAAAGTACACAATCATGAAACAAAAGGAAAGCGCATGGTTTCAAAATGTTGGTATATGGCAGCTTTGATTTTTTATCTAAAAGGCCAGATATTCTGTTAACAAGCAAATTTATTACCGCCAGCAGATGTCCATCAGATTTTGTTGGTGATGGGTCAAGCTAATATATGAAGATGAGATTCTCTCTTTAGAATTATTAATGAAACCCAAAGTTAAGCTTAAAGGGAATATTATTGTTTTCATGTATGCTATCTGGACTATTACATTAAAATAATTGGTGTAAAAGTCATGTTTATATGTTTTTCCAGTTCAAAGATTGTGCGAGTGTATTAGAAAATGACCTCGCAGTGTAAAATGTGATGTCATAAAGGCAGATCCAAGACAATTCTTATGTATTTCTATCATACAAAAACAATGTCTTTTTTATACTTCTGGAGTGCATGGTTCATGAGCAGATGGGCAAAGAATGTTATTATAAAGTGTATGAAGACCCCTAGCTTGATTTTAAAAGGGGCAGGGTGCTAGCCTTGTTGAGGGGCACAATAATGCGCACGCAAAACGCTGTGAAGTCCAGGGGCCCCCTCAAGACTCAAGCCCCTAGTTAAGAAGCTCTGGGATTTTAGTTATTCTGATTGGTAAGGACCAGTCATTAGCTAGCCAAACAGGATGATTGCTTACTATGCTATCATTCTGTGTTCTGTATCCATGTAAGGTATTTAATTGATGAGGTTAATTAAGATTATAAAGTAAAAAAAAATTACACTTTTTCTGATGAGTAGGGCGGACCACCAGGGGAGCGGGGCGGGCCGCCCCTGTGAAAAAGCAAAGCTAGGGGTCTGATATGTTATACCCCATTAAAATAAACAAACAAATGTTTCTGGTAATTTAGGAAGAGGCAATCAATTTTTAAAGAAGTACACAAAAATTGTCTTGGATTTGCCTTTATGACATCACAATGTACACTGTGAGGTCACTTTGCAACATATTAGCATAATCTTTCAAATGCAATAATTCCTAAATAAAAAAGATATCAATCAATATTATTTATACATCAAATTGTTTCTTTCATAGTCCTCTATCATATATATGAAAATTCACGGGAATATTCCTTTAAGAAAGCATTATTTTCTTGTTTTTTGGGAAATGCTAATTTGATAAATATGTTAAATTTGTCTAAGTTTGTGTATAAACTTTGACATCATAAGCAATCATAGCAACACTATCAAATGAGCACTTGTAATCAACCTTGCCCAAATACTAGTAGGTGCACTAGGGGAGATTGAACTTTTAGATCTGTTGAAAACTCCTTCCCATTTCTTGACGCAATGTTGCAGGAACCCAAGACTGATAAAGATGAAGAAAATTGCAAGAAGGTGAATGACTCACTGAACAACCCCCCAGCCCCTGGATCTGGACGAGGTGGAGCAGGGGGTCTGCCCCCAGAACTTGCCAGTTTGGGAGCTGGACTTGGTAAAGACAAATTTATATTTTCTTTGCGATAAGGAATGATTTTTTTCAGTTTAGAATTCACTCATTTAGAAATGAACAGTAGTTACAGTACAATCGTGTAAATTATAGTACTCTCATTGCACACAACACACAATAGTACTGTAACTGCACACAAAAGTTGTGCAGCTACATAAGTACTGTACTATTGTGTGCAGTTCCAGTATGTGGATTTCTAGTTTGTGTTGTGTGCAGTTACAGTACTAGTGTGTGCAGTTACAGTACTAAGTGTGTGCAGTTACAGTACTATAGTGTGTGCAGTTACAGTACTATTGTGTGCAGTTACAGTATGTGTTGTGTGCAGTTACAGTATGTGTTGTGTGCAGTTACAGTACTATTGTATGCAGTTCCAGTATGTGCAGTTCTAATATGTGTGTTGTGTGCAGTTGGAACGCGTTCCAGGAACGCGTTCCAAAATTATCATCAAAATAATTTTATCCAGTAAGAAATTTCTTTCCCACTTTGTGTGCTATGGTCAGCACAGTGAATTATAAATACACATTATGCAAGGCTGCTTGCACAGGTACAGTACGACTGTACCCAACTGGATGTTATATCATAATAACAGTCATACATATTTGCACATATTAACCAATAAAGTAAGTTGTAAATGAAGCCCATTTTTAGAAAGGAATTTTTCTTGTTAGTGTTATCTGCCCAAAAGTTGAAAGAGTGAAATCTGATCAAAATAGTATCATGAATAACGTTCCTTGCACAATGGTGAAAAATTGAATTTTCGACCAGATTCTAGAGAGTTTAGAAGGTAATTTTCATTCACAGTTACTGTTAGGTATAGATTAACCTTGCTTTCTTCACTGAGAGGCGGATTTGGAATTGATTATAAAATATCCCATGGTTCTAAATAAAGGTGTCGAAAATCTTCCCACAAAAAATTGTGACAGAAATAATATTAATGTAGTGAATACATCTTTATAGACTTCCCTCTCTCGCAATGTACTTTTGATCGCACAATTATATTGGGGAGAGCACATGTTTACTCGAGAAATCTAAACAAAATTTAATGGTTGTTTTTCTTCCCGCGATTTCCCAATTTTCCCGCGGTCTGTAGATTGTTTCCAGGTCTGGGTCAATTTGGTTAGCAAACTACAATGCGACACCACTCAAATTTGTCCCTGATTGTAGGTATCACTGTAGGTCCATAGGAACTGCAATACACATTATAATCAAAACCAACGTGATTGCTTTCATAGCTGCCATTTTAGATGAATTTTCTTTCCTTTGTACTTTTCTGGTGTAGGTGAAGGTGGGCTGCAAAGCATGCTGGGTAATATTGATCATCAGCAGTTGATGCAGCTCCTTGGTAGCGGAGGACTTCCAGCTTTGAGTAAGTAATCTATGTGTTAGCGCATCAAGTCTTATGAAACTAAAATTAGATAGTCAACTTCATTATCACATTTGAAATCATCTTATCAGAATAAAATTCACTGCACTTCTCTAGTGAATTGAGGACTGTTGCCAGAGAATATTATATTCGACAAAATAAGCACCAGGGGCCTCACGAAAATAAAATTGTAACACTCAATTGCAAAGTTTCTTCCTAATTAGCGCCCATGCTCAGAAGTCATGTACAGTGCGAATTCGGTGAAACAAAGGGAAAGATAAGCCTGTTCCAAGTAATTACCACAAATGTTTCCTCCCCATACTAACAGAGATTCGGGTAAGCGTACAAAAAAAAAAAGTATGGAATATAAATGCTTATAAACAGCATTGATTATTAATTGGTTTGGGGTATGTTATCAGTTAAGACATGTTGGGTAGGTGCTTAATATTATTACTTTCGCTTTCTGATCTCTTTGCCTTTATTCGTGGTTTCAGTCATTTCTAGACTAGTCTGTGAAATTAGGAGATTACTTCTTCCAAGTCTTTGAACAAGGGTTGGAAAAATCACAAAAAAATGTGGCGAGAAGAAGTCATAAAGTCACGCCCAGGAAAGGAGCAATACTGAGGCATACTAGTAGCCAAATTTCAGTTTAAAGTGCTGGCAAGGAGTTGAAAAACTTGGTTTCATCGTATTTACTTTTCATGGTATTTACTTGCCACGTTGTATAAATCATTGGCGTTGTATTTTCATTGTATATTTCCAGCCCTGCTTTGAACCATGGAAAGTCTTGAGTTTTTGAAAGTACAGTAAGGCCTAGCTTGAGTGTTCATTAATTTAGAAGTCCTTGAAAATAGTGTTCAAAAAAAAAACAGCTGTATTTTTACTCTTTAAAGAACATCAACAGCAGTTCTGAAATATTGACTTGATTAAAATTTTATTTGCATAAACTACTTTCCTGTTACAAAAGGACTCTTTAGTGTGTTGCCATGTTTTTAATAGTGAAAGAAAACCCAAACTAAACGCCACCCTGTTGGTTTGATATGCTTTATTCTGTTTCATCCAAAACCCTAGCCAACACTGGTATTGACGTTACAGTCACCCCCCATTGTTCCCTAAACTCCAGCAAATGTGTAGTCAGAACCAGAGACCTAGCCTACCTGACCAATGAAGACCTCGTAGAGAAACTTACCAATCAACACGATACTGAAGCCCGTTGTCTTGTCCTCAAGAGAGACGATGCTAAAACACCTACCAATGCCATCTTCCTGACGTTTTCCTCACCAACTCTCCCCTTCCACATCACTGCTGGCTACCTGAGAATCCCAGTCACCCCTCATATTCCTAACCCCCTCCGTTGTCATAAGTGCCAGAGGTATGGCCATGGTAAAAACTCCTGCTGCAGCTAAGCCCGCTGTGGCAACTGTGGAGCCCTGGACCATGACAGCACCTCCTGCACCAGCACCCCACACTGCACCTATTGCGATAGAACTCATTCAGCTAACCATCCCTCCTTTTCAAAAGACTGCCCCACCTGGCTTCAGGAAAAGCAAATAACTAAACTAAAAACCCTTAATCCCAACATTACTTACCCGGAGGCCAGGAAGCAATTTCTCGCTTCTCTCCACACTAAACCATCCTATTCGAGCGCAGTCTCCTCTAACACCAATATCTCCCCTCCCCCTTCCCAACACAACCAAAACTGACTCACATACCCAAACAGACCTCACCTGGCTCTTCTTACCCAGTCCTAAGCCCATCACCATTGCCAACAATCCAACCACACCCATTACACAAACCACCTCCACCACTTCTCTCCCCAACCCTCCTCCCTCCTCTAAGACTCCCGCTGTCCCCTACCCTAAAACCTGTAATGCCATCAAACTTAAGCAAACCTGGCTAACAATCGTCAATTCAACAAACAACCAATCAACAAACAGCCCACCATCCAAACCAACGCGTATGACACAGAACAACGATTGTTCGATTACTGAGCATACTTCTCGTCCAACTTTCAAAACAACCTCTCCTAATTAAACAGGGACTGATCCAAAGAAAAAATAAGCCAACTCAGACCCAACAGATCCTCCTCAAGATAACCCCCTGCCTCCTTATTGCGTGCAAAATAAACAATTAAAATAATGTTCACAACATTATACAATGGAACATAAGGAGAAATTGACCTTCTGGCCACCACTTTCAACCCGGTTGTCTTCTGCCTACAAGAAACCTTCTTGAAAACCACTGACCATTATTCCCTCAACAACTTCGCTTGCTATCACAAACATCAAGTGGACGCCGACAGGGCCTGTGAGGGCGTCTCTATCTTGTTAGACACAATATCCCACACTAGAGCTGTGACCGTTTATCGTGTACACACTACACGCAAGTCCTTGTAAACGTTTACTAAATACTTCATTGCGAGTAATCGTTTTTCAGTCAGTCTTGCCGTTAAAATCAATATGATTATTCATGATTTAATCACATACACATCCGGCTGACAAAATTCCAATCAATGACTTTTTACAAACTGTAATTTGTAAACCCGATTAGCATAATCCTTTTCAAATGTGCAAATCTTAAATGCGCAGTAATCACCAATGAATGGGATATTATGCACTTTGATTTGCCAAAATCTGAATAGGCTAACTTGTAAAATGCACCGCGAATGTGCAGCGGTTAAGCAGTTAAACTAACAATAGGCCTAACGTTAGGCCATAAGGCTTTAAGTCCCACGCAATCAAGGCCCGATTTACAAGCTGTTAAATCGACCAAAAAACATTTGAAAAAAAAAATCGTCACAATCAGTACATTTACATGTAAATATTACCTGATGAGTCAAATAAATTTTGCAAGAAAAAAAAAGATATTGCAAAATAAACAAACAGAAAAACGTTTTAAAAGAGCTGAAATTCTGCATGCGTCGCAAAAAATGGTGGCCATTTTTTTGAGAGGACTGATATTTTAGAACTTTCTGGTGGTGGTGGGGTAGTTTACAAGATTTTCACAGACGACCTTTAAAGGCCGTAGCGAATAGGACAAAAAAGTTAGGCGATGTTGAATTTAAATGACATTGAAAGAAAGTTATTTGTTCTTTGTTAACTTAATTCCCATGCATATTTTCCATAAAAATGATGACTTATACTGTAAAAGTAAACTTACGATTTGGAAAGCAAAACTCAGCGTCTATTTGGGCAATGGAGTCGGTACTTTTGCCATACTGGTTGTGCGATATTTTTAAATCGCCTCGTAGTTTTGGAGCAATTTTGGTGTATTTCCGAAAATTACGGTACTAGACGCGTGTACACGATACACGCTCGCTTTTTTTGGCGTGTACATGTTTACTAAAATCCCTAAACATTCACAGCCCTATCCCACACAACCCTGTTCATGTCCATACTGACCTTCAGGCCATCTGTATGTCTATCTCCCTCCACAAAACCTTCACTCTTTGCAATATCTATCTCCCCCCAACACCAACATTCAGCCAGCCAGCCTTAACAACCTCAGCTCCCCTCCCCCTTCATCCTTCTTGGTGACTTCAACACCCACAACCCTCTGTGGGGCTCTAATACCACCACCCCCAGAGGCAAGCTCATCGAAAACACTCTTCGACAGCACATCCTCTCCTTGATTTTAGCTGTTTCCCCAACCTCCTTGAAAATCACTGCTGATCTCTGTGGTAGTGACCATTACCCTCTTATACACTCCATCCTTTAAACCCCCACTGACCACACCCCCAATTGGAACCTCGAAAAGGCTGACTGGCCCCTTTTCAAATGCTCTGTGACTCACACCTCTCCCCCATCTCCTCAAAGGGTGAGGAGCCCATGTCAAACTTCAGTAATATCCTTATCAGCATCGCTACCTGCTTTGTTCCCAAAACCCCCTAATCACCCCCTCCCCGACCCACTGCAAAACCGCCATCAAAAACAGGAAAAGGGCCCTCGGGAACTTTAAAACTAACCCGACCACCCACCTCAACCTCTATTGCATCAACCATGCCAAAGCCAGGCACACTATCAAGGATAGTAAAACCAACACTTGGAACAACTTCATCTCAACTCTCACCACCAACAACCCCACTAGGAAGATTTGGAGAATGGTTAACAGCTTCCACGGCAGGGTGGGCAAGTCTTCCATCTCTTCCTGTAATGGTAACCTTCTCACCGCGAAAAAGGACATCGTTAACCCCCTCGCTGCCTCTTTCAGCAACGTCTCGTCCTCGGCCAACTACCCAATGCTTTCAAACCCAAAAAGCTTGCGATGAAGCCTGTAGTATTACCTTTCCCTCCAACAACTCCAAGAGCTACAACACACCTCCCACCCTTTCTGAATTAAACCAAGGCACCCACGATGCTGGCTGCACCTCCAAGGACCCAGATAACATTCCCTACCAGTTCCTAAAACACCTCCCAAGAAGGCCACCACTACCCTACTCACCATCCTCAACCACATTTGGTCCTTACACTCCTTTCCCCCTATCTGGAGGACAGCTATTGTCACCTAAACCCTAAATTGGTCCCTAAACTTGGGAAGGACAATACCGACCCCTCCAGCTACCGCCCTATCGCCCTCACCTGCTGTCTCTGTAAAAATTATGGAAAGGATCATTGACCAGAGACTAAACTGGTTCCTTGAGACCAACAGAATCCTCTCCCCTCACCAAAGTGGCTTCTGGAAAAGTCGCAATACCCTAGACCAGTTAATTACGCTCGACACCGCTATCCAGGAATCCTTTGCAAAAAAGAAACACCTCATTGCCATCTTTTTCGAAATTGAGAAAGCTTTCGACACTACTTGGAAATACAGCATTATCTGCAAACTGGACACCATCGGCCTTAGAAGTCACCTCCCCCATCTTTATTCAAAACTTCCTCTTACCCAGGTAGTTTTAAGTTCGTATTGGCCACACCCTCTTTAACCCATAGACCCCAAGAAGAAAATGTCCCCCAAGACATCATACTCTCCCCCACTCTCTTCAACCTGAGCATTAATGACATTGCGGACAACCTTGGCCCCAACATCAAACGTACCCTCTACGTAGACGACTTCCCCATCTTCTACTCCTCCTCTAGCTTTCCTCTTGTCGAAAATAGACTTCAATTCGGCCTCAGCTGCAAGTCTGGTGCAACAATAACGGTTTTGAATTCTCCAAAGACAAGACAGTCTGCATGCACTTCTGTCATTTCAACAACCTCGACCCCAACCCAAACTTTGTGCTCAATGGTAATTGCATCCCTAAAGTTAAACACACGAAGTTTCTAGGTTTAACTCTAGACCCCAAGCTCTCCTACAAGCAACACATCACCAACCTGAAACAGAAAAACAACAGCTCTCTCAACATTCTTCGCCTCCTCTCCAACACCACTTGGGGTGGAACCGCCATGCTGTCCTTAAAATCTTCAGGCTCACCATTCGTGCGAAGCTTTGATTATGGCAATATTGTCTACTGGTCGCTCACAAGTCATACCTCAACCGCATCAACACCATCCAAAATGAAGCCCTCAGGCTTTGTCTGGGTGGTTACAGGACCTCTCCAATCACTTGCCTTCATTTTGAAGCCAAGGAACCCCCTTTCTTCTTAGATGTACAAAGCTTAGCCTCTCCTATACTTTTAAGAGTCCTCACCAACTTCCAGAACAAACAAACATTCAAGTTTGAAACAATTTTATGATTTTCTGTAACCCTATCACACAGTTTCACATGGTTACATCAAAACCAACTACGAAAATATTCTTGAGCTGTGAGAACATTTGAAGGGTTGGTAAAGGTCATGCAAACCAACACAATTGTGAGAATGTAGTAAATAACATAACGGAACAAAGTTACAAATCCTATTTTGTGTGTGGATTGGATGAAAGTAAAGTATGAATTCTTGTGATGGTGCACCCGACCCTAGAATGTTGATTTCTGTAAATCAGTTTCTTTTTATCTTGTCAGCCTCGATGGGAGCCGGTCTACCAGGGTTAGGGTCTTCCAGGCCAGCTAGTTCTCAATCAACTGCTGCTTCCACTCCGTAAGTCATAAAACTTTCTAGGATTCAGAGTTTATTGAAGCACAGAGAGAATCTGTAAACAGTTGAATACCTTCTTATTTCAAAGTTGGGATTCCTTATCCTGAGTTCTGTATGTGTGATGGGATGGAAGGTAGGGGGGCACAACTATGACATGAATAGTTAATTACAAAGCATTCACACAAGAAGTGCACAAGACTCCAGTCCTTGGCTATTGAGGTAGTTTGGGGTGAAAAGTGATCTTTTTAATTTGAAATGATGCTTTAAAACCCTGACGAGGAAATTCTTGACATTCAGCATGTTTGTCTATAAAGGGAGCATATTTGCCCCATTCTCTGGGGTAATTTTTTGCACCAGGAAAAGCACCGGCCAGGGAGAAGCACCGGCAGGGAGGAGCACCGGCCAGGGAGGAGCACCGGCCAGGGAGGAGCACTGGCCAGGGAGAAGCACCGGCCAGGGAGAAGCACAGGCCAGGGAGGAGCACCGGCCAGGGAGGAGCACCGGCCAGGGAGAAGCACAGGCCAGGTCAGGGAGGAGCACACAGGCCAGGGAAGCACCGCCAGGAGCACCGCACAGGGGAGGAGGGGAGGAGCACAGGCCACACCGGCCAGGGAGGAGCACAGGCCAGGGGCCAGGGAGCACAGGCCAGGGAGGAGCACCGGCCAGGGAGGAGCACCGGCCAGGGAGAAGCACAGGCCAGGGAGGAGCACAGGCCAGGGAGAAGCACAGGCCAGGGAGAAGCACAGGCCAGGGAGAAGCACAGGCCAGGGAGAAGCACAGGCCAGGGAGAAGCACAGGCCAGGGAGAAGCACAGGCCAGGGAGAAGCACAGGCCTTTTGATTTAACTTTAACAAGATAAGAGATTCACAGCTCTAGTCATTTGTGAGAAGTTTGGGTGTGCAGCTTGATTACAATCTTTCGATGCAAAACCAATTAGACTCCATTATAAGATCATGTTATTGGCAGATCCATAGTATTGGTAAAATCAGGCGCTATATTACTGAGGCTTGTAAGACATTGGTTTATGCTTTGTGACATCAAAATTAGACTACTGTAATGCCCTACTTTATGGTCTGCCTCATAAGCTTACTGACCAGCTTCAGCACGTTTAGAATTGCGCTGCACGGCTTGTCACCAGTACACAGAGATGTGAGCATATAACGCCTGTTTTGCGTGACTTGCATTGGCTGCCGATTCATTACAGGTCTAGATTCAAAATTATATTATATACTTATAAGGTTCTCAATGGTTTAGCCCCTGTCTACCTCACAGATCTTGTGCATAGATATCAACCAAGTAGATCTCTTTGGTCCAAAAACAAGTCATTATTAACTATTAACCAATTATCAGAACTTATGGAAATAGGGGCTTGATCATTTAGCTACAGTATTGTGGAATGATTTACCAGATGAAGCCAAGCGTGGAATGAAAAACATTAACAACCCTTTTTAGAGCTGCCTTTAATTAGATCATCAGGATTGTGTATTTATATATATTAATGAATTATAAAATATGTATAATATAATATATATACCTTTTAGAGCTGCCTTTAATTAGATCATCAGGATTGTGTATATATTTATATATATATATATATATATATATATATATATATATATATATATATATATATATATATATATATATATATATATATATATATATATATATATATATATATATATATATATATATATATATATATATATATATATATATATATATATATATAGATATATATATGTATATATACAGATATATATACATATATATATATATATTTTTTATATATATATATATATATATATATATATATATATATATATATATACATATATATATATACATATATATATATATATATATATATATATATGTGTATATATATATTGATAAATTCCATTTTTAGCTTTTTACAATTATTTTGAATTTTTGTACATATATTGCCTATTTAGTATTTGAAACAGTTTTAACTTTTATAAACCTTTTATATCTGTATTTTAAATATTTAATTTTTTGTTTTTTTCTTGACTTTTATGTTTTTATTGTAAAGCGCCTAAGAGCAATTTTATATGGAATAAGGCGCTATATAAATTCTGTAAAAAAGAAAATTAAATTAAATCCAAAAAATTGTTTTTTGTTGAAAACTATTCAGCTTTTATATTGCTGTTGTGCTTAAAGTTCAGTAAAAGTCAGCAAATAGTAATTTATTAAATAGTTTGATGTGATAATAACGTATTAGTTTTTAGACTAAATGCCTGTTTTATCCTTTAAAAACAGACATAGTGACAGTGATGTATACATGGTTGTGCATGTTATGTTGCTTAGGTATAATTTTGTGTGAATTAATTCAATTCTTGCAGGCAAGCTCAAACTACTGCTCCAGCGACGCTATCTTCAAGTACTACTAGCACCAATGCCATTGCAGCTACTACCACTGCCACTACCGCAGTATCGGTGACCACGCCCACTACTCCACCCATTCAGTTGAGTGATCTTCAGAGTATCCTTAGGAGCATGAACAGTAAGTGCCGAAGTGGAAAATAAAATCTTTTTACATTACAATAGCTAAATATTTTGAATTTGAATTTCAAAAACATAAAAATAGAAAAAAGATGCATCAAAATTGGTTACAAGACATTTTATTTTCCTGCTTCTTTTTCTTTTTATTTTATGAAGGGGTTAAAAGAAATTGATCTGAAATCTGAGCAGATCTTTTAGCCTAGCAAAATATTCCCATGGAATTATATTTCAATATATGTGATAGAGAACAATAAAAGTAACAGATTGGTGAAAAAGCCTAGTTAATATCTTATTCTAAAGTTATTGAATACTAAAGATATTCTTGTCTGCGTAAAAGAGTTTGTTGGTCTAAGTCTAAGTCTTTATTATAATGTCATTACAGCACTGCTGTACTAATCTTTATATATTTCTTTGAAAATTAATTTCATGTTTTCTAAATGACTGAACATTTCAAAGTTCTTCAAAAGTATAACTTAACTTCTTCCAGGAATGAGATAACAACATGTTTTTTTTTTATACTAATCTGTTTCTTAAATTTTTTTCTATTGGATACATCAAATTGAAATTCCACAGGAATATTCCTTTAAATTTTCAAAAAGCCATCCTTAGATTTTCAGTTGTGAGTGATCAAAGTTTGGTCATTTTTTTCAATTTATGCTAAATAAGTGATGTGTTACTGTGCAGAAAGCAGAGAGGGGATGGGGAGGGTGGGGGGGAGGGGGAAGGGAGGCCTGTGTCAGAGTAAATTATTGAAAACCTTTCTTTTAGACAACCCATATTTTTCAAAGAGTGACGATAAACCTAACCATGTACAAACGTAAACAATAAAACATTATATTTCCACAATATGCGTGTTCATGGTTTTGTGTTTTGTATATGGTGTATTATAGCTCTCTTTGACATGAATTTGAATTGTATGATACACCTTCTTACTATGCGTTGTGACGTGTTTTTGCCCTTGAAATGCTAATTTTGCAAGAGTTACCAGGGGCTTTGCCCCCTGGATCCCACCAGGGCCCCTGACCCCATCCCGACAAATCGGCCCTGGTGTTTTGTACATAGTGTACCTGACATGATTTTTGACAAGTTGATTGTCACATACTTTTTGCCCTTGAAATGTCAATTTTGTGAGAGCTTCAGGGGGCTTATCCCTTACACCTCATGCCACTAAATATGACTCGGTTCATTCAATTCCCCCTATCCCCCACCCCACCCCCAATATGAAAATCATGGCCATACAAATTACATCAGAATGTACATATTGTTGCACAAGACTATAAAACGCTGCAAACTCGTCAATTTGGAACTGAATTTGATGCCTTTGTCTTAGTTGCTTACATGGTTTTTAATAGATTTTAAAACCATGTACGGTAGCTAATGTTGCATCTACATGCTTATATGTTTAATGTTTCCTTTGTTCCATTTTTTAAAGACAGCAGTTAATTCAGATAAAGATTTATTGGGGACTTAACTTACTCCCATTAGATATTTAAAGGATTAGTTCAGGGGTCAAGCAAGTATATCTAGTATGGGAGAGGACTGCAAAAGAAACAAAATGGTGAAGAAAGCATTCAAAAATCTTATTCCGTGAAGAAGATATTTAACTTTAAAGTTTGGTATCATTTGTTTGGAAAGGACGGAATTCAGACTAGTTGTAAGGTCATAGCCTCAGATTCCACAAAGTCTTTATGTATTCTATCATCTTTTGTGGCTTACAAAACCATGAGGTATGTCAGAGATGTAGTAAAAGTGAATCTATTGAGGTTATTTTTAATGTACCCCCTGAAGTAAGTTCAAGAAAAATTATTTAAAAAGTAAAAAATTCAAATAATTTTCTTTAAACCACATTAACAATTGTTATGAATGTGATCTACTTTTCATAGTAGACTTACCACACCAGTCATTTCTACAGAGATTTAAACTTAAATATCTCCTTAACGAAATAAGATTTTTGAATGCTTTCTTTACCATTTTGTTTCCTTTGAAGTGCTCTTTCATATAAGATAGACTGCTTGACCCTGAACTAATCCTTTAAATGCTTTTAGAGTTGTTCAGATAAAGGAGTTATTAGATCCTTATCTTACTGCCAATCAATATCTAATTGCTATAATCCAAACAGTTAGCCTTAAAGTTTGGAGTAATTGTCTGGATTTTTACTGATCTCATTTTTTCATTTCTAGTACCGTCTGGTAACCAACCACAACAAGAGAGAGGTAAGTAGATCATTACAAATATTGAACAGGATCATTACAAATATTGAACTTGGACAGTTCAAAACACGATTTTCTAATCATGAAGAACTAGATTTAAAAGGCTCCATGACAGTGGCTGAAGATGAGATAAAAGTTTGTGGCATTGAATTTTCCTACATTATAAGACAGCCTAAAATGAGCAAAGCCGGGGATGTATACACATACTGTAGCTCATTGCGTACCAACCAAATGTGAGCTGCATGGCCAGATCCCCTCTCTTCTTGGTTAACGTTGAAAGTCACATCCTACCAGGTTTCAAGGTGCAGTCATTCAAAACAATATATCTATTTGTAATCTGAAAATATGTCTAGTCTCAATTTCTTGTTGTCTTAGTTTAAAAATTGATAGAAAACTATGAAAAAACATGTCAACCAAAATCAGCCAAAGATGTGACATTTTGAAGCTGGATACAAATTCCATGGCTCTGTTATTTCAGACAATATAATTTACCTCTGCCAACGAAGTTGGATGGAGGTTATTTTTAGCCTGTGTTTGTCCGTCTGTCTGTTTGTTTGTCATTAATATATCTCTGATGATTGAATTTGGATGAATTTTTTTTGTGCTTTTGTTTAAAATTTGGGACATATTGAAACAGGGGAAGGGCAGAAATGGAGGTGTGGTATTTTTTAGGTTGAGATCTTCTTAGACTTAGTTGAAACTTTCCAATAGAATGTGCTGCACAATGAATTCATGGCCTGAAAGGAAATCTAAACTATCAATTTTCTGACGCTTTAAGAAAAACAAATGAAGCGGTTTCTGAAATCAAAGAGAATCAAAACAATTGGTTTCTTGCATGAAAGGAAAATGGTGGAATGCAAATCTTGCCTGAATTGAACTCGAACAAAGAGGATAGCCAGAATAAATTGAAAACAATAATATGGCCTTGAAATTAATTAAAATCCTGGCAAAAGAGATCAAAATTGAGAAATCAATTATTTGGGGATAAAACTTAGTGAGCGGAGGATCTCTAAGGCAGATGACTGTATATTGGGGATGGGAATGAAGTGGGGCAGAGGTATGTGCTCTATCTACAGAGTGCTAAATTTGTAGCTTGTGATGTAACAGTAGATATTCCTCTATGGTATGTAAATCCATGGGACTTTTTATCCTTGTTTCTGTGGTGGATGAAAACTGTAACAGAGAATCTGACTGACAATTAGTGATCTTAATCTCCAATCAGTTAGTAAATAATAAATAATAATAATCATATTATATGGAATTTATGTCTCATTTTCTAGTTAAAACTATTCAAATGCGCTCTACAACTAACAGACCAGTTCTCTGGTTGCCTATGGGCGCACATGAACTTAGTACTTGAAAGGGAAAGTGAATGAACACAGCGATTTCACACTCCTCTTCTGGAATAGTGTATAGAGAACTGGGCTGACTCTCCTTCCGCTGGGACTAAGAGCTTAACGTCCCCTCCAAAGGGCGGTGTGCACCATACAAGCATTGTCACTTTTCTCAACAGCTGAATGAGGAGTAGGAGCTGCAGATGAAATGCTTCTGCTTTGATGTTCAGGTATCTGTCTGCATAGCTGTGGAAAAATCAAGTTAGACCTGACCGAGGCTTGAACCCGGGACCCCAGCATCTCAGCCGTATGCTCTGCCAACTGAGCTACCTACTCTTCTTAATGTTATGGAGCATGATGGAAAATATGTGGGGATATTTTCTCTTCATAATATTGATCCTTTCTTCTTGTCAACATTTTTGTCATTCTAATCCTTATTTGTCTTTGACTTTTATCTTTTTGGAAACAGTTGACCTGACCCAAATGTTGACCTCTGATGTCATGACTCCTATTTTATCCAATCCTGAGGTCCAGCAACAGCTGCTGCAGTTTGCTCCTGAGGGTGAAGCCTTGCCAAGAGACCCAGAGAGGTTAAGAGAGACCCTGCAGTCACCTCAGTTTCAACAGGTTTGACACATTTTCATAATTTTCTTCGAGATGATGCAGATTTTTACTACATATTAGTATTTACTTCAAGTTATATCTTACCTTCCATGCTATTAATATGCAATCTGGTCCATTGACCTGATTCTAACACACTTCTAACCGAACTAAAAACGTAGTTACCAACTTAGCCCTGACCACCATAATACCTCTAACATCCCTCACTTATTTTCAGCATGATGCTGTCACAACATCGCTGGAATTGGCTGGAAAATTTCTTTAAATTTGTACCTTTTTCTTACAATTTAATTCTTTGCAGCTCCTACCATGCAGGTTTTTACGCTGTTTGGCATTTTCTTCTAGCCTTCTCAAGTCATCTGAGGTAAGACGTGGTGGCCATGGGACCGGGAGATATCTGGTCCGACTCACAGGACTTTCCCCATTAAGCTTACACCTAAGTTGAAGTGTTTTTGCTTCCATCTGAAGAAAACGAGTTGCTAGAACGAGAGTCCCACTCTCGCAGCGAGTGTTTTAGTCCTTAGAGCACCTAGTGTGCTAGTTTAGAGGACCCTTTTCCTCGGGTTGATGTGTATTTACCCCAGGCCCCACCCTACTACGAGGATAGCCTAGTTTTATACAGTGCCTATGTATTAACTTGTTAGGATGTCTTCAGTACAGGTTTTCATATGCATTAAGCCAACTTCTTGTCTCGATGTTGGCGCATAAGCAGGAGGTCGACGTCACCACAGAGTGATTATGGAGTCGGCTTCAGCCAGTTCAAGGAGCTACAGCTTTTACAAGAGAGCCTACATTCTATTTTACGTTACCAAGATTCTTGCATCCCTGTGGGTCATGCAAGTTGACTTAGACACACTGGTGGAAGCTCTGCTTGAGCCACTCCCCACGTGCCCAATTAGGGAGTTGACGCTTAAAAGTTTTCTGCTTTCCGCTGACTCTACTTAGCGCAAAGGTGCTATTTGTGCGCTTTCTCCAAAAGGAGGTCATTTTACCGCCACTTTTCCATGCCTTCAGACTCACAAGAATACGAGGTATTGTGCCCCATCTGGCATCTTTAGAATTGCTTTAAAAAGTACACAGCCAATGCTTGGTGTTACAAAAGCATTCTCCATTTCGTTATGGAGTTCTCATCGTACTGGGTCACAAGACATTTTGTTACAATGGATTGTCCTAATTAATCTCTTAAAATGGTCGGCATTGTTCATGGAACAGCCAGGGTTTGCACTCAGGAATAACTCCTTTAACAGGATATTTCATGCAGCTGTTTGGAAAACGTAGGTCGCATTTATTCCCGTGCATCTGCTTGACCTACTTTACAAAGTTTGTGTTACCCCGCTAACTTTCACTTTAGCAAAGTTGCGCGCCAATGAATTTTTTCCTCAGTTCAGGAATTCCTCAATTAACATTAGCTGACACACACTTTGTTTCCAATCATTTAATTACTAACCAATTCCTTCTCGTGGACGAACTCGTTGAGTGTCGCTTGTCTTATCTGAGACACTGCTAAGATGTTTGTATCGTGTCCGAACGCTCTTTGATTGGCATGCTTTTTGAGTTACTAACTCGGGTTCATGCGATGATTGCCTTGGTTACCGATAAAGGGTAGTAATCTGTTCAGTTTGACCATAACTAGGTGTTATTTACTATTGTTTAGTTAGTCCTATTCAGAGGCCTTTCGTCCTTAAGAGGATAAGGAATCTAATCCTTTAAGTAGGATAAAACTGGTGCGAGTATTAGGTCTATCCCTTTGTTTAAGACTTCGACCTGAACTCCCTTTCGATCCTCTGTTGCAATCTGATTGCATATTTATAGCATAGAAGGTAAGATATAATTACCCCGCTAAGCGTAGCGGGGATATTTACGAGAGTTTGACTTACCTTCTATGCCTCCCGGCCTGCCTCCCCGCCTCCCTCCCGGCCTGCCTCCCGCCCTGCCTCCCGCCTGCCTCCCGCCTGCCTCCCGCCTGCCTCCCGGCCTGCCTCCCGCCTGCATCCCGGCCTGCCTCCCGGCCGGCCTGCCTCCCGGCCTGCCTCCTCCCCCTGCCTCCCGGCCTGCCTCCCGCCTGCCTCCCGCCTGCCTCCCGGCCTGCCTCCCGCCTGCCTCCCGCCTGCCTCCCGGCCTGCCTCCCGGCCTGCCTCCCGGCCTGCCTCCCGGCCTGCCCGCCTGCCTCCCGGCCTGCCCCCGGCCTGCCTCCTCCCGGCCTGCCTCCCGGCCTGCCTCCCGGCCTGCCTCCCGGCCTGCCTCCCGGCCTGCCTCCCGGCCTGCCTCCCGGCCTGCCTCCCGGCCTGCCTCCCGGCCTGCCTCCCGGCCTGCCTCCCGGCCTGCCTCCCTTCTCATTCAGGCCTTGGTGGAAGGTAAAGTGAGGGATGTTAGAGGTATTACGGAGGTCAGGGCTGGGTTGGTAACTACGTTTTTAGTTCGGTTAGAAGTGCGTTAAAATCAGGTTGTTGGACCAGATTGCATATTTATAGCATGGAAGGTAGAGCTGTGAACGTTTAGGGATTTTAGTAAACGTGTACACGCCAAAAAAAGCGAGCGTGTATCGTGTACACGAGTTTAGTACCGTAATTTTTGGAAATACACCAAAATTGCTCCAAAACTACGAGGCGAAGTAAAAAAATCACGCAACTAGTATGGCAAAAGTACTGACTGCATTGCCCAAATAGACGCTAAGTTTTGCTTTTCAAATCGTAAAAAGTTCACTTCTACAGTATAAATCATCATTTTTATGGAAAATATGCATGGAAATTCAGTTTAGAAAGAACAGATAACTTCCTTTCAATGTCATTTAAACTCAACATCGCGTAACTTGTTTGTCCTATTCGCCACGGCTTTCAAAATTCTGTGAAACTCTTGCATACTGAGGCCTATGATATACCTCGCCGTAAAACATTTCAAAACTACGCCACCACCACCAGGAAGTTCTGAAATATTAGTCCTCTCGAAAAAATGGCCGCCTTCTTTGCGAAGCATGCAGAATTTCAGCTTTGTTAAAACCTTTTTCTGTTAATATATTATGCAATATTTTTTTTTTCTTGCAAAATTTATTTGACTCATCAGGTAATATTTACATGTAAATGTACTGATTGTTACGATTTAAGTGTTTTTTGGTCGATGAAACGGGCCTTGATTGCGTGGAATTTGAAGCCTGATGGCCTAACGTTAGGCCTATTGTTAGTTTCGCTGTTTATTGCTGCACATTCGCGGTGCATTTTACAAGATAGATTACTCAGTTTTCGGCGAAATCAAAGTGCATAATAGCCCCATTCATTGGTGATTACTGCGCATTTGTGATTCGCACATTTAAAAAAGATTATGCTAATCGGGTTTACAGTTTGTAAAAAATCATTGATTGGACTTTTGTCAGCCGAATGTGTGTGTGATTTGAATCATGAATATTGATTTTCAACGGCAAGACACTAGGCCTATAAAGTATGAAAAACGATTACTCGCAATGAAGTATTTAGTAAACGTTTACAAGATTTGCGAGCGTGTAGCGAGTACACGCTAAACGGTCACAGCTCTAATGGAAGGTAAGTACAACTCATAAATATCCCCGCTACGCTTAGCGTGGTAAATTTGTTAGGGCTAAACAAATCCTGGGGGCATGGGACACTTACAAAAATCCTGGGGGCCTGAGAGACTTACACAAAATCTTGGGGACCTGGGAGACTTACAAAAAATCCTGGGGGGCTGGGACAATTACAAAAATCCTGGGGCCTGGGGCACTTACAAAAAAAATCCTAGTGGCCTGGGAGACTTACAAAAAATTCTTAGGGGACCTGGGAGATTTACAAAAATTTGGGGGGCCTGGGACACTTACGAAAAGTCCTGTGGGCCTGGAAGACTTTTAAAAAGTCCTGGGGGACTGGGACACTTACAAAAATTCCTGAGGCCCTGGGAGACTTACAAAAAGTTCGGGGTGGGGGCTGGGACATTTACATAATATCCTGGGGACCTAGATTGAACAATTTATGTGACAATCAACCCTATGAAGAGCATACTTACATGGCAACAAGAAAATCCTTCCAGACATCTTGATAGTAGATTGTAGTAAGAAAAAAGTACAAGAGCGGTGGACCCAGATGTGACATTTCGTTATGATTCTGAAAACAGCTGTTTACATATCTCTCCATGTTGATTTTGGTGCAATCTCTTGCCAAATCAATTCTGCCCAATTATTTTGTGCTTTGATGTACCCGTGCTTTGATGTACCGTGCTTTGATGCACCCGTGCTTTGATGCACCCGTGCTTTGATGCACCCGTGCTTTGATGCACCCGTGCTTTGATGCACTGATGCACCCGTGCTTTGATGCACCCGTGCTTTGAAGGACCCGTGCTTTGATGCACCCGTGCTTTTGATGCACCCGTGCTTTTGATGCACCCGTGCTTTTGATGCACCCGTGCTTTTGATGCATCCTTGCTTTTGATGCACCCTTGCTTTGACGTGACCGTGCTTTTGATGCACCCGTGCTTTTGATGCACCCGTGCTTTGATGCACCCGTGCTTTGATGTACCCGTGCTTTGATGTACCCATGCTTTGATGTGACCTTGCTTTGATGCACCCGTGCTTTGATGTGACCTAGCCACCTATTTTTATTCTGTCAGAGCCTCATTTGTCTAGCTTTGAAAATTTTGGGCATCATATTTGAGGCATTTAAGCATATCTGAGAGAAAACTACCTGGCGAGTGAGCCTGTCAATAAATTACGTTAAGGACTTTTCATACGATTTGATTAGGATATTATATTTTCAACCCCGATATACAATATTCTTTTCTTAAATCAATAACACAAAACCACAACAAGTCCAGTGCCAGGCCATACACAAAGCCTCAGTGTTATGTGAATTGCCCACTTATCAGCTTATCAGTTACTGCATACATGGAGCTTTTGTGTAAAAGTGCACTTAAGCAAAGTAAGGATGATAAACAACAGATTGTTCTGAACAAGATTTACTTATCATTTGCAACTAAAACTAATTGATTTAAGGGGTGTTCATTTCAAATTGTGGTTTTATGAAAAGGGGTTGGAAGACAAGTTTTTAATAGCTTTGGAAGTTCATCATGAAACTTATGTTTAATGTAAACTTGGAGACATACTTAAATACTTCCAACCTATAAGTACAGTAGCCCATATCACAATACTTGTTATAGTGTAGATTTAAAGGAACAACCCAAACAGCCAGCCAGTATCAATGATTTTTGTATAGTTGTCAATTTTAACTATCATTCTAACTGAAAACTGTTTATGATACCTATATGTGGAAGTGGAAGAAAATCTAATCGGAATGTAAATATTCATATAAACAGTCCGGAAGATCAATTACTTTTAAGGATAGGCAATAATTCTTACTTCTAGGGACAGGGACAGAGTATGCATGTCAATGACGTTACTTCATTCCGTGCAATACTACCTGCACTACTGAAAAGTTTCGAGATAAATTTCTTGAAATCTAAACGATGAAGCCATAATAGAGTTACAAGTTGTTGATTCCTTTGTAAGCCATTTACAATATTCATGTTTTATTTGTTAATGAAGCCTATACAATTTTTCAGGCACTTTGGAGTTTTAATCCCTACACTAAACAAGTACATTCAGAATGCTGCATTTAACCCTGTTTAATGGCGGCTTCCATAGTGTTTTTGGACCTTACTAGTAAGGATTATGTGTTGCTTAGAAGTAAGGGATTTCCGGAACTGATAAAAGAGAATTACATATAGAAAATAAATCTTTTTAGATTTCATTTAGAATCTGAAGTAGAATTGACTTCTTATCTCTTTCCTATTTCATTTCAGGCCATGGGTATGTTCACTGCTGCATTTCAGTCCGGTCAGCTTGGTCCACTAATGGATCAGTTTGGGTTAAGTCCGGAAGCCACAGAAGCAGCAAATCAGGGAGGTTAGTATTGTAACTACCGACTGGTAAATGGAAGTAATTGAAAATGATCTTGGGAATTTACCATTTTCTTAGCATGAGGAAATAAGCTTCCTCACGAGGAATGGTCCATCAATCATTTAAAATCCTCCCAAGCATATAATGTATATTTAGACTCAGCCAATGACTTATTTGCTTCACCGAACAGCAGTTATGTTGCTTGAGCCCCAGATGAATGACCTATTGTGTACAGTGTAACAGTAGCTGGTTGCTAACAAGAGAATTGTGAATAGGACTATGAAGATACTGTCAGTTAAGAAGGTATAGATTACCCCTGTGGTGTGTATGGTGTAACAATAGCTGGTTGCTAGTCACTGAATTGTGAAGTGTCTCATGGGTTGAATGGTGTGGATTACCCCTCATTCTGAGAAAATCGAGGGTGTCGGGTTGGAGGGCCTATGGGCCAAAAATTCTTAATGGAAAGGTAGTTTATAAAGGTTGCTGAATTTTTTATCTTTTTGTCTTTGACAATGTTCTCAGGAATCTCTTTAGCAGTTCTGTTTCAAGAAATAAAATAAGACAGGTCGCTTTGACACGTTTTAGTACCTCTGCCAGTGTCAAGGAAGTTGGACAGTGGTTATGTTTCACTTCTGTTTGTTTGTTTGTCAACAACAAGATGGATATGGATTCATTTGGTTTATGGCTTTGTTAGTGCTTTGGGGTATATTGGTCAGGGGATGGACAGAAATGGTTTGGTAGGAATACTTCAGGGATGATTTGGTGAGACTAAGTTTAAACAATCCAATGGAATGTGCTCAATGAATTCATGCCCTGAAAGCAAATCAAAACAATCAATTTTAATTGAAAGAAAGGATGTACAATGTTAGAGTATAATCAATGGGAATATTGCAAAGAATATATTGCTTCACATCAAATATTATTAAACGATGGTGGATCATAAATATGTTTTTTTATGCAAAACTTGACTTGAAAATGGCAACTCCCCATATCATCTTTCTTTGATATCATCTTTACAACTCTTTTGAACATTTTTTATATTTTTTATGAAGTTGAGCTTCAACATCATTAATGTTCTGGTGTTTCACTTCTGTTTGTTTTTTTGTCAACAACATATGTCAAGAAGTCAAAGATGGATGTGGATTCATATATGGCTTTGTTAGTGCTTTGAGGTATATTGGTCAGGGGAAGGACAGAAACGGTTAGGTAGGAATACTTCATTGATGAAGTGTTGAGACTAACTTAAAACAATCCAATGGAATGTGCTCAATGAATTTATGCCTGAAAGCAAGTCAAAACAAATAAATTTTCGGAATCAAAAATCAAAATCAAATTATTTGGTCTCTGATATTAAGGAAATTTAAAACAATTAGTTTCTGGCATGAAATGAAAATGTGAATCTTACCTGAAAGGAACTCATAAGAATAAAAGCTTAGCCTGAATTTTAAAAAAAAAGTGAAAACAAAGATTGATCTTGGAAGAAATCAGTCACAAGGTGGATAACCCCAAAGTATATAAAATTCAAGAAGCAAAGTAGATTAGAAGTTAGAAAGAGATTAAAGGGGATAAAATATAAGGGGGGAGGGGGTGGGGGCTAAGATATCTAGGGTAGATTGTACTCTGTGTTTTTCTTTCACAAAGGCATTAGGCATGGTAGGGTTGCCCAGGATGACAGAGGTATGCGCTAGACTTATATTCCAGTTGGACTTGCTATTTAAAGTGTTAGGGAATTTTCGTTTGGTTTCACATTTTGTATTTTACGAGATAGAGGATGATCAAAAGGAAGGAATAGACTGGCAAAAAACGGGTTGATATCTTGTACAAGGATATATATCCAAGTTTACCTTTACTCTACCACGTTTTGGGTACCCCAGTTTTGACTCCACCTCCCAAGCGCATTTAAAAAAATTGCTGGTAGAGTAAAGATTAAGGAACCCGCGACAAGTGTGCCAACTCGAAAATATATGCAACATGATCCCGGTGGGCAGCCCAATGGGTCACTGAAGCGGAACGAGCAAGACTCTACTGCTTGGAAGACAAAGACCCTTCAATAAAAAGCCCCTGATTAACCCTTACTCTACCACGCGCGATATTATTGCCATTTTGGGTTCCCCATCTTTTACTCTGCTTTCCGAGCGCATTTTCAAAAAAGTGCAGGTAGAGTTGAGAGTAAAGCTCTAGGAGAGTGGGGAAAACCACTGAGTATTATATCATACCATCATCATTCGTCAGTCTTATTGTATTCTAAAACTAAAAACATTTGTTTGTTTGTAAATATAAAGTATTGGGTATGAAAAGATAGGTAAAACATGTTCATGTCTAATCTAAATAATTAATAGAAAATGTTTCAAATATTTGAATAAAGAGGTGATTAATGTTCAAAGAAAAACATAAATTTGCCATGAAAGTGCCTAAATGATGTACCACTAGTGAATTAAGACTTCCTTTAGCAGTTACCTTCAAACAATTGTAAAATTGACATGAAATATTTTTCTTAAAAGAACACTTTCACTATTTTTAGAATGCAAAGGTTTGATAAGAAGAATATTGGTCTCAGTGAAAACTCTTAGTGTGATATTTCTTGTAGAGGTACTCATCGCTGAAAATATGAAATGAAAAAGTTGTCTGAAAAGAAACTGATTGTAGATTGACTAAGAAATGTAAAATATTTGAAAGAAGAATTGATACGTGTTGGCCTAAGTTCGTATGTCCAGCATTCAAGGTTTAGCAATGCTGATATTGGTCAGTGTGTATACACAAACAACTATGCTCCCAGAGCAACATTACTACCTAACATGACAAATGTTGAAGTTCGTAATTGGATAGGCAAAAGAGCTAAGAGTTATGTTTGTTCTGCAGCTGCTCGTCTGTCAAATGACATTGATTTACTTCGAATTTAAAGGTGTAGCGTCTCACTTGTACTATATTTATTGCAAGAATTTCCCAAGCTGAAATTTGATTTTTAGAGGAGTTTCTTATTTAGGAGTTAGAATAAACACTTACATTTTTCAGAGTGTTGAGGTAGCACGGCTGGCTAGCTTAACCAAGTTGTAAGGGGATTTAAAACCTTTCATATATATTAAGTCTGAATATCTTACCTATTGCAAGAGTATGAAATTCATCGCAGTAAAAGCTTGAAAATTTTAAAATAGCTTACCTTATTTTTGAGTTGATTTAAGTTTGAGAATATTTTGAAGCATGCCAAATTTGTGATATGTGGAAGATAGCCTAAAATCTTCAAGTACACATTTTCCCTCTTAAACCTTAAATTCCCACGCAATCGTGATACGACTGATGCATTTAAAAAAAAAAATATTTTACTTCATCTTATAGGCCCACAGCAGTGATTGTGGTATCATTTAAAAGATCTCGAAAAGTTCTTTCAAACCTGTAACTTTTTGATGGGGGTTATGTTGAAGACTTTTGAAGAAAAAAAATGGGTTGAAATAAAGAAAATTTAAAAAATGCACAAAATTTAATAAAAAACGTTTTTTTTTTTTTTTCCTTTAAAACTTAACTTGCTATACTTTCAGACCTTGCTTTTGCCTGAAAATCTGTGAAGAACTTACAAAGACATCAATGCATCAAGTATGAATATAAATCATTTACAGTAGGACATACACACCGTAGTAGAGTGGTAACGTACAATTACTGTGTAGGCATCTTGGGTTCGAACACTGCATCGGATGAAAGGCTTTGTTTTTCGCAAGTAATTACAGCAGTGATTATTTTTTTGTTTATATTTAAAAAAATTTTCTTTAGGTTTTGCTTTTAAAAAAATTCACACTGGTATCATTAGAAACGAAATTTCACAAACAATCTAAATAAAAAATATTTAAAAAATCTAAACACCCCTCCCCACTCCTTTCCCCTCCCATTCTCCCCTCCCTCACCCCCTTCAAAAAGTGCATGATTGAAGGAAGTGGAGTTACATGAGAAAATACGGAGGTTCATACATAATAAATGTGCACATTAATACAGTTAATTTGTGACTGATAGTCAATGTCTATATTAATTGTTTTACTGGATTTTGAAGTAATTTAATTATGCAGCCTCTACCTATCCATATATCTTTAAACGTCTTGCAGTCGGATGCTTCTTCGAGATTAAGAGTCTTTTATTTTATGTTGCAGATTTGGAGGCTTTTGGTCAGGCTTTACAGGGAGGCAGTGCAGAAGGATCAAGTGATAAGAAAACAGAGGATAAGAAGGACCAGGAAGGAGGAAACAAGGATGAGAAGAAAGATGATGATGACAGCATGCAGGTGGACTAGCGGCACACTCCGTCACTTACACAGTTTTAACTATATGGCTCCTTATATAATTTTGAAATTAATTTTATTTTGAATGTAATCTGAACCCTACTGACCATCCACATGTATCTTGTATGGCAGAGCACAAACAGACCAGAAGAAATCACTGTGATATCTTGTTGTGTTAAAGGAATATTTCTGTAAATTTTTATTTTCATATATATTGTCCCTCTTTCCGCATGCTGACGGATGTCTTATTTAGGTGAAACAAAACTTGGTGCGAAATACTGAATTAATATTTCTGCATACTGACGAATGCCTTTGTTGTTTTTTTGTTTAAAAATTGTCTTGGATCTGGCTTTATGACATCAGATTTTGCACTGTGAGGTCACTTTTTCACACACTCGCACAATCTTTGAAATGCAATAACCTCTAAACGGAAAAAGATATTAACATGATTTTACACCAAATTGTTTCTTTGATAATCCTCTATCATATATGAAAATGATATTCACAGGAATATTCCTTTAAGGAGATTATGTAATCTGAAATAACAAATTAAAGGGAGAAAAAGAGAGTGGTGTACAATGCCTACTAAAGGAAGAGTGGTGTACAATGCCTACTAAAGAAGAGTGGTGTACAATGCCTACTAAGGAAGAGTGGTGTACAATGCCTACTAAAGGAGAGTGGTGTACAATGCCTACTAAAGAAGAGTGGTGTACAATGCCTACTAAAGAAGAGTGAAGTAGCACTCACATTTTCGTTTAAAAAAAAAATGATGTTTTGGAAGATTGATTTAAACGTTTTAGATTGAACTATTTTTTTCATATTTTCTTCAGCTGATAAAATAGTTACTTTTTCTGGTTTAGTGCATTCCTGACATTACCATTGATTGAAGTCATAACACAGAAAGACTTGTGAGGAACGGGATGTAGTGTTCTCTGTCATCTAACATAATTTTGAACATTACTATTTCCTTAGAAGAAATCAGATGTTTGATTTATTTTTAATTATTAATTGTATTAATCAGATAAACAGGCTTTATCCATAACACAAATGTGCTGTGAAACCATAAATTTTAAAATGTGAAAGCATATACAGTTTTATGGTTTGGGAAACAAAGAAATATATAACTTTTTCTTTGGCCGGCCCTGCTTTATTTAAGGGCAGGTTAAAATAGATGTTCCTGGTTTTAAGCCATTTCTAATGATGAAGAAAGTTTGAAGACAAATAATTTAAATAGTGAACAAATTTAATAAAATTTCTTTAAAATACATAAAGACGTTGAGGAATCTGAGACTGTGATGTCACAACTAGTCTGATTTCAGTCATTTCTATAGAAATGATTCCAAACTTTAAACTTGAATATCTTCTTAACGGTATAAGGTTTTTAAATGCTTTCTTCACCATTTTGTTTCTTTTGAAGTCTTCTTTCATATTAGATGGACATGCTTGACCACACTGAACTAATCCTTTAAATTGTTGTATTAAGTACATGAAATAATGAATTTGCCAGTCAATTGATTCAAGAGCATGCAAACTAATGTCATCATTATGGTGTTATAAATCTTGTCCTCCATCTTATCAGATAAACTAGCTTTATCCATATAAACTCATTCTTTAATGTTAATAACATTAGTTCAGTATTAAGAAGCCTTGGAACAAATGTTACTGATGTATTTCAAATTTGTTTACTTTCTGTCATTCTCAAATATCATCAACTTCCTCCGCAACAACAACCTCTTCCACCACATTTAACTTCCCCCTTCCCTCCCTTTCTACACCTAACCTTACACACCCTTTTATTTCTGCTTTTCCCCCTTATCTCCCTCACAAACCTTCTATCTCTCCTCACTATCCTAATTCTTACGCTATATATTATTAACACCTATTGGCACATTTGACTCTGACTGTCGCGGTGCCGTTAAACATCAACAAACCAAACCAAGCCATCTTGTCGAATGAGTAACACATACAGTCAATGTTACTTATATTGAGTTGAGTTATTAAAAACAGTTTTTAAACGATAAAAAGAGTTAACACATTGAGTCCCACTCGGTTTTAGTGTGTAATTTTCTTGGGGCCAGAAAGCTTTTTCCAAAACATTCACATTAACATTGCTCCACTTAGCTTTTTTTATCTGCGTTGTTTGTCGAAGTTGATCCAAAAACCACCATTATTTATAGTCAATTCCTCTTCATCACTGTCAAAATCACTCTCGCTATTACTGTGCGTATCAAAATCTGGCTCCAAATCAGACGCATTGTAACTATCTAATGGCGGAGGATGGCCAACTAGTATTGCCATTTTGTGTGTAAATTGCCAATAAATCTCCGCTAGCTTTGTTCACATTTTGTCCTGTGTTTGACCCTTACAAAAACAGGAAGTATGACCGACCCCTACACTTGATAATAGTTAGAAAAAATGTTTGTTTATGTTAATTTTACAAAACAAGAAAGGAAGTACCCTACCAATTTGAATAAATTCCATGTAATTGTTGATGCTATGATGGAAGAGCTTCAACACATGGAGATCTAATGTTCGTAAAACCTTTGTAGCACTGTGTGTAGCCGCCGTCGTAAAACTCCGTAAATCACTTATCAGAGGTCGTAAAAAACCCTTATTATATCACTTTACACCATGCGCTTTGACACTGCTCCTGTGGAGCTGGCACAATTACGTAATAAGTGAACCAACTTGTATGTAACGCATCGTACATACACAGTATATATATACTATATTTCTTGGCAGTTTAAGGTGCTAAAGTGAACAATATTCAGGCTCTGAAAAGAAAAGTAGCTTTTATCTTCTGACTTACCATATCACATGTACCCAGGCGAATGTCTTTTACCACTTTTCAACAAAATATAAAAAAAATCAGTACATTTTGGGGAAAATTTGCCTCCTGTCGCCACACTTTTTTGATGAGAGGCCTATCCCCCACCCCCCTCCCTTTCTTTCACACACACTTTCCAAATGAGAATTACGGCCCTAGCTGGGTACTTGCCAAACAGTATGTAGGCCTAACATTACTCGCTGTGAGTACTCACTCTGACATTGACAAATTCCAGCCAGATTTGTTCACGGGGGTGGTGGGGAATGAAGCAAGTGAAAAAGGTTTTTGTCAAACACAAGTATGGACCAGGTTCTCACCCTGTGACATTTACCTACTACAATGAGTCACCCTATGTGACATTTACCCACTACGAGTAGTACCCACATTTGATATTGATCAAATCCGATCAGACTTGTTCCTGGGGGTGGGGAATGAAGTGCAATGGGCTTTTATTAAACACAAGAGGCCAGGTACCCACTCTGTGTGACATTTACCCACTACAAGGAGTACCCACCCTATGTGACATTTGCCCACTACAATGAGTACTCGCCATACTGTATGTGATATTTACCCACTGCGACGAGTACCAACTCTGACATTGACCAATTCCGACTTGTTCATTGAGGTGAGGAATGAAGCATTTGATGAGCTCTAGAGAGGACCAGGCCAATGGACGGGATACCTTTGTCGCCCTCAAATTCAGTCTATAGGGGTCCCAGGCCCCTGAAAGCTCTATTTGTTTGGTGGTCTTGGGAAAGTGACTGTATGGAATTCAGGATTCTGTGAAATTTTGCCTTAAAGGTCTTACCTTATAGCCCTTAAGAACAACAGTATATACCAGCTAGGTATAAATTTACAAATCATCATTAATCCCCACCCCCTATCAACACCAAAAAGGACAATAAAAAGCAAATCCAGTAGTCAAAACAAGATTCTTCGAAAAAGATCAACTTCAGCAAAAAATATGAAGAACACTCAAGTATCAAGATTGATCTCCATAAATGCAAAATAAACGATTATGAATTTTGCAGCACTTCTTACCAGGAAAAATAGAAACTAATCATTCCAAAGGTAGCCAATTATGATATGCATTTCACCTTTAAACCAATCATGTTAAGTGTTACAAAGAAAGACTAAACATAAGCAGAGTAAAATGTGTTGATACATTTTCAAAAACATTTTCAAATACATCATATAATTGACACAACGAAAGTCTCTTATAAATGAAACTGACATTTTCTCATAATTATTATCTTTCCAATTCTGTACAGTGAACAGAAGAAAATAGATTAAAGAAAAATTACTGTTGAGCCAGAGCTGAATTCTAAGTTGTTGAAGACCTTAAATACCTACTTCTTTCCTGGGATATAGTGCATGCAACTTGTATTTTACCTGACAAACAATTCAAACAGTAAGTTGTTGCCCACGTATAATACAACTCTTCCTGTCTCTCTTCGAAGCTTCTCAAGCTCAACTACATAATATCATACTTGAAACAATGAAAGTGTGGACTCATTTATTTATAGCATATAGCATTTATACAGTACTAGTTGCTCTGCAAATGTTAATGAAACATTTAGTGTTTACATTTCCAAAGGCACCTACTAGCATCACCAACAAAATTAAATCAAGTTCTGCTGTGCCTTTGTTGTGTGTAATCGGATTTCCCTTTAAATTTACCTTAAGTCTATCAGTAAATATTCATCTTTTTCTACATTACCATACCAATAACATTTGCTGTAAAATCTAAACAGCTTAAGACTAATAGCCAAATTAAATATTTTATGTGAAATCGGTTGAAGTAAGTTTCCCTAAAACTTCCCTATCAAATTAAGAACGAACAAGTATAAAGATTCGAGACACAATTTACTTTTTTTTAAATGGTGAAGGCCAATAAACTTATGTATAAACCTTATATTACACTCTTGCATTTATCATTTAGGTTTCTTTTTCTATAAGAATCAACAAGACACACATAAGTTAACTATTAATGTGCAGTACATATTCAGCACAAGACACTGCATAATACTTAATAAAACTGCCTTGCAATTGAAAATATAACATAACCAAAAGCATAAGCAAAAGCCATACCATAAATATGTATTTTTTTTTTTTTTTTTGCTCGCCCATAGTCAAGTTTTTGTGAATGCAATAATTCAGGACTTTCAGTGATGATTTACATACATAACGGGGTTGATGTCTCATTTTGCCAACCCCCAAGATATTTGTACATAGACTACTAATCCAATCAATAAGGGCTGAGGAAGTGGTGTTATAAGTATGAAGCACAATAAACATCAGGATCGTGTACTAACTGTGGTGTAGCGGTTATCATACTTGTCTACAGACGACGAGGCCCTGGGTTCAAGCCTGGGTTGGGTAGACACGCCAGTGCACCACAACTGATTATCAAAGGCCGTGGACATTGACTTGGTTGTCGATGTTATGTCTGTCTGTCGTACCTGTGTTCTCGTCCGGGTCGTATTAAGCGTTTCGTGATAGCATTGTTACTATCATAACCAAATACGCAGGCGACGACTCCGTCATTGTAATTGTGTGTTCACTCGTCGTCGTCGCATCAGGATATCAAGCAAACCCCGATTCCCTCTGTAATTGTTGATAGCCTACTAGTATGATAACAAAATCAGTCAGATTTGTATAAACATCAGATCTATAATGATATTGGGAAAATAATTTACAGAAGGGCTTATGCAGTTCATCTGATATTAGGGCTATCTGATATTTGAGCACCTTTTCCTGTTTGGCAGAGGCTCGTCACTTATTTCTGCTTCACTTGCTTGACTGGCAGTTGCATTGCTTTTTAATGCCCCAATATCTACCTGCAACAACATTGGTTTAGCATGTGATGTCCAAACTGCTCCATTGTTGGGTTGTCATGGGAACCTGGCTCCAAACTGTTTAACAAACTCTTCAATGGGTTCCTGGTTGAACTTGTCGCTTAGTACATATGTCTTACCTTCTACTTGCAGCAATTCCTTTGTAATTTCAACAAATGAGTTCACTATGAAAGAAAAGAAAACAACAACTGTTGTAACTTGAATTTTTAATGCTGATTTCTTTAAAAAAAACACAGTATATGAAACCTGTGACATTGATGTGAAAAAAACAAAGAGTTTTTTTTTTATTTATTTATTCATTTTATATTTTATTATTATTATTATTATTATTATTTAATATTTATTTTTGGGGGAGGGAGGAGGAAGGGGGAGGAGGAAGGAAGAATGGGATTTTCTCAAATTTAAATGATTTTTGAATTTTCTTCATTTTTATACAACTCTACATTGTTAATGATGGAAAAGGTCCAAGTTAGTAAATTACTTGTGATCCAAAGAAGGTCGAAGGAGCAATCAGATGTTGAATAAAACACAACATGGTAGAGTGTGTGGTTCAGTCTATATCACACACAGAGCCTTTTCTATGGCACACTCTAAAACTGAGGTATTATGCTTATCAAAGGTGTCCAAACAGCAGGTGTCCAAACAGCAGAAGGCATTCAAACAGCAGCAGGCATCCAAACAGCAGAAGGCATCCAAACAGCAGAAGGCATCCAAACAACAGAAGACATCCAAACAGCAAAAGGCATCCAAACAGCAGAAGGCATCCAAACAGCAGAAGGCATTCAAACAGCAAAAAGCATCCAAACAGCAGAAGGCATCCAAACAGCAGAAGGCATCCAAACAGCAAAAGGCATCCAAACAGCAAAAGGCATCCAAACAGCAGAAGGCATCCAAACAGCAGAAGGCATCCAAACAACAGAAGACATCTAAACAGCAAAAGGCATCCAAACAGCAGAAAGCATCCAAACAGCAGAAGGCATCCGAACAGCAGAAGGCATCCGAACAGCAGAAGGCATCCAAACAGCAGAAGGCATCCAAACAGCAGAAGGCATCCAAACAGCAGAAGGCATCCAAACAGCAGAAGGCATCCAAACAGCAGAAGGCATCCAAACAGCAGAAGGCATCCAAACAGCAGAAGGCATCCAAACAGCAAAAGGCATCCAAACAGCAAAAGGCATCCAAACAGAAAAAGGCATCCAAACAGCAGAAGGCATCCAAACAGCAGAAGGCATTCAAACAGCAGAAAGCATCCAAACAGCAGAAGGCATCCAAACAGCAGAAGGCATCCAAACAGCAAAAGGCATCCAAACAGCAGAAGGCATCCAAACAGCAGAAGGCATCCAAACAGCAGAAGGCATCCAAACAGCAGAAGGCATCCAAACAGCAGAAGGCATCCAAAACAGCAGAAGGCATCCAAACAGCAGAAGGCATCCAAACAGCAGAAGGCATCCAAACAGCAGAAGGCATCCAAACAGCAGAAGGCATTCAAACAGCAGAAGGCATCCAAACAGCAAAAGGCATCCAAACAGAAAAAGGCATCCAAACAGCAGAAGGCATCCAAACAGCAGAAGGCATCCAAACAGCAGAAGGCATTCAAACAGCAGAAGGCATCCAAACAGCAGAAGGCATCCAAACAGCAGAAGGCATCCAAACAGCAGAAGGCATCCAAACAGCAGAAGGCATCCAAACAGCAGAAGGCATCCAAACAGCAGAAGGCATCCAAACAGCAGAAAGCATCCAAACAGCAAAAGGCATCCAAACAGCAGAAGGCATCCAAACAGCAGAAGGCATCCAACCAGCAGAAGGCATCCAACCAGCAGAAGGCATCCAAACAGCAGAAGGCATCCAAACAGCAGAAGGCATCCAAACAGCAGAAGGCATCCAAACAGCAGAAGGCATTCTGAACAGCAGAAAGCATTCGAACAGCAGAAAGCATCCAAACAGCAGAAGGCATCCAAACAGCAGAAGGCATCCAAACAGCAGAAGGCATTCAAACAGCAGAAGGCATTCAAACAGCAGAAGGCATCCAAACAACAGAAGGCATCCAAACAGCAGAAGGCATCCAAACAGCAAAAGGCATCCAAACAGCAGAAGGCATCCAAACAGCAGAAGGCATCCAAACAGCAGAAGGCATCCAAACAGCAGAAGGCATCCAAACAGCAGAAGGCATCCAAACAGCAGAAGGCATCCAAACAGCAGAAGGCATCCAAACAGCAGAAGGCATCCAAACAGCAGAAGGCATTCAAACAGCAGAAGGCATCCAAACAGCAGAAGGCATCCAAACAGCAGAAGGCATCCAAACAGCAGAAGGCATCCAAACAGCAAAAGGCATCCAAACAGCAAAAAGGCATCCAAACAGAAAAAGGCATCCAAACAGCAGAAGGCATCCAAACAGCAGAAGGCATTCAAACAGCAGAAAGCATCCAAACAGCAGAAGGCATCCAAACAGCAGAAGGCATCCAAACAGCAAAAGGCATCCAAACAGCAGAAGGCATCCAAACAGCAGAAGGCATCCAAACAGCAGAAGGCATCCAAACAGCAGAAGGCATCCAAACAGCAGAAGGCATCCAAACAGCAGAAGGCATCCAAACAGCAGAAGGCATCCAAACAGCAGAAGGCATCCAAACAGCAGAAGGCATTCAAACAGCAGAAGGCATCCAAACAGCAGAAGGCATCCAAACAGCAGAAAGCATCCAAACAGCAGAAGGCATCCAAACAGCAGAAGGCATCCAAACAGCAGAAGGCATTCAAACAGCAGAAGGCATCCAAACAGCAGAAGGCATCCAAACAGCAGAAGGCATTCAAACAGCAGAAGGCATCCAAACAGCAAAAGGCATCCAAACAGAAAAAGGCATCCAAACAGCAGAAGGCATCCAAACAGCAGAAGGCATCCAAACAGCAGAAGGCATTCAAACAGCAGAAGGCATCCAAACAGCAGAAGGCATCCAAACAGCAGAAGGCATCCAAACAGCAGAAGGCATCCAAACAGCAGAAGGCATCCAAACAGCAGAAGGCATCCAAACAGCAGAAAGCATCCAAACAGCAAAAGGCATCCAAACAGCAGAAGGCATCCAAACAGCAGAAGGCATCCAAACAGCAGAAGGCATTCAAACAGCAGAAGGCATCCAAACAGCAGAAGGCATCCAAACAGCAGAAGGCATTCAAACAGCAGAAGGCATCCAAACAGCAAAAGGCATCCAAACAGAAAAAGGCATCCAAACAGCAGAAGGCATCCAAACAGCAGAAGGCATTCAAACAGCAGAAGGCATCCAAACAGCAGAAGGCATCCAAACAGCAGAAGGCATCCAAACAGCAGAAGGCATCCAAACAGCAGAAGGCATCCAAACAGCAGAAGGCATCCAAACAGCAGAAGGCATCCAAACAGCAGAAAGCATCCAAACAGCAAAAGGCATCCAAACAGCAGAAGGCATCCAAACAGCAGAAGGCATCCAACCAGCAGAAGGCATCCAACCAGCAGAAGGCATCCAAACAGCAGAAGGCATCCAAACAGCAGAAGGCATCCAAACAGCAGAAGGCATCCAAACAGCAGAAGGCATTCGAACAGCAGAAAGCATTCGAACAGCAGAAAGCATCCAAACAGCAGAAGGCATCCAAACAGCAGAAGGCATCCAAACAGCAGAAGGCATTCAAACAGCAGAAGGCATTCAAACAGCAGAAGGCATCCAAACAACAGAAGGCATCCAAACAGCAGAAGGCATCCAAACAGCAAAAGGCATCCAAACAGCAGAAGGCATCCAAACAGCAGAAGGCATCCAAACAGCAGAAGGCATCCAAACAGCAGAAGGCATCCAAACAGCAGAAGGCATCCAAACAGCAGAAGGCATCCAAACAGCAGAAGGCATCCAAACAGCAGAAGGCATCCAAACAGCAGAAGGCATCCAAACAGCAGAAGGCATTCAAACAGCAGAAGGCATCCAAACAGCAGAAGGCATCCAAACAGCAGAAGGCATCCAAACAGCAAAAGGCATCCAAACAGCAAAAGGCATCCAAACAGAAAAAGGCATCCAAACAGCAGAAGGCATCCAAACAGCAGAAGGCATTCAAACAGCAGAAAGCATCCAAACAGCAGAAGGCATCCAAACAGCAGAAGGCATCCAAACAGCAGAAGGCATCCAAACAGCAGAAGGCATTCGAACAGCAGAAAGCATCCGAACAGCAGAAAGCATCCGAACAGCAGAAGGCATCCAAACAGCAGAAGGCATCCAAACAGCAGAAGGCATTCAAACAGCAGAAGGCATTCAAACAGCAGAAGGCATCCAAACAACAGAAGGCATCCAAACAGCAGAAGGCATCCAAACAGCAAAAGGCATCCAAACAGCAGAAGGCATCCAAACAGCAGAAGGCATCCAAACAGCAGAAGGCATCCAAACAGCAGAAGGCATCCAAACAGCAGAAGGCATCCAAACAGCAGAAGGCATTCAAACAGCAGAAGGCATCCAAACAGCAGAAGGCATCCAAACAGCAGAAAGCATCCAAACAGCAGAAGGCATCCAAACAGCAGAAGGCATCCAAACAGCAGAAGGCATCCAAACAGCAGAAGGCATTCAAACAGCAGAAGGCATTCAAACAGCAGAAGGCATCCAAACAGCAGAAGGCATCCAAACAGCAGAAGGCATCCAAACAGCAGAAGGCATTCAAACAGCAGAAGGCATCCAAACAGCAGAAGGCATCCAAACAGCAGAAAGCATCCAAACAGCAAAAGGCATCCAAACAGCAGAAGGCATCCAAACAGCAGAAGGCATCCAACCAGCAGAAGGCATCCAACCAGCAGAAGGCATTCAAACAGCAGAAGGCATCCAAACAGCAGAAGGCATCCAAACAGCAGAAGGCATCCAAACAGCAGAAGGCATTCGAACAGCAGAAAGCATCCAAACAGCAGAAGGCATCCAAACAGCAGAAGGCATCCAAACAGCAGAAGGCATTCAAACAGCAGAAGGCATCCAAACAGCAGAAGGCATCCAAACAACAGAAGGCATCCAAACAGCAGAAGGCATCCAAACAGCAGAAGGCATTCAAACAGCAGAAGGCATTCAAACAGCAGAAGGCATCCAAACAACAGAAGGCATCCAAACAGCAGAAGGCATTCAAACAGCAGAAGGCATCCAAACAGCAGAAGGCATCCAAACAGCAGAAGGCATCCAAACAGCAGAAGGCATCCAAACAGCAGAAGGCATCCAAACATCAGAAGGCATCCAAACAGCAAAAGGCATCCATAGGCGTTCATTGTTTTCAAAAAAATTAATATTTAACTCACCTGTCACGTGAAATCCTTGAGGTGACACGGCTTATGTACCTCTGATTATCCTTCTTACTGATGGGAGTCATCAAAATATGTCATTTTAAATGTTACAGAAAGTGTTTATTACAAGTACCAGTAGAAGTAAGTATTGGCTACACATATTCAAATCCATTATCAGTCTAAAGCAAACCCTGTAAGCATATTAGCATAGCACAAAAATGCTTTCTAGCACTAAATTTTTCACCTGATCCCTTCTGAGACACAGCACCTTGTTAGTTTTAAGAAAATGCATTTAAATTAAAGACTTCCAGGAATTAAAAATCCCTTTCTAAGGAAAATATCAATTGTCCAAATAATGATATGCCATCAAGCCTACAAAAAAAAGTGTTAATACACTCGAGGAGTGATCTTTAAATCCCCCTGCCCATGCTGCAACCAACAAATGTCCTGAAAGCTGATGATTGGATATCATTTTAGTAAAACATATACACATAAAAGTGAATATAAAGCTACACAAAAAATGCTTACCTCAATCCTTCCAGGTTATGCTCTTTAAATTTCGTTCCGCGGAGATGACAAAGAAACCTTAAAATGAGATGATACATTTCCATCTGAAATAAAAAAAATACTAAATGACTTATCTTTACAGTATGTACAAATTCTGTGCTCACAGAGTGGTATTAGTAATGGCCAGAAACTTAGCCAATTTATCATGATTTACTAAAATGATAACTACTGCAATATCTTTTGTACAAATGATTACACAGATCAAATGATCACAAACAATTATAGAGTATCTCTAAGCAAATGCTGTACATACATGTACATGAAAATTGAAACTTGTAAATGGCTTCTGCAATTAAAATGCATTGCTAACTAAACAGTAATAACAGTTGATATTAACAATTTAAACACACTAAGATGGCCAGGGATTCAAATGCACTAGAGAACCTTCCTTTGAATGATGAATCTGAAATGCGACAGCATTTTCATAAAGTGCTTTTTGTTCATACAACTTTTTTCCAATTCACCACTATTTTCCCACTTTTTTATATGATGATCAAGACCTACTTGATCAAATTGAAACAAATCATCCTGGTGGGAAAATTTGGGAGGAACTTTAGAAGCAGGTTCGCTCGAAAAATTATCAGACTCATAAACTTGAGAGGTGAAGGATGTAATCTTATCAATTATTAAAGAATTGTTTGTGTATTCTTATGGCTCCCATGCAGTATCCCCGGCTACAGTAGCATTAAAGTCGCATGGTCCAGCATTGTACTAATCTTAATAAAAGAACGATGCATATTCATGTTGAAAGAAATTATTATGTATGTATGTTTAAACTATGGCATATCCCTGCCGGCTGGGCAGCAAAGTTGCAAGGCCGCCAGCTGTACTTAGTTAGCTTAACTATAAAATGATGCATATTTTTTTTATGTATCAATCATAATAAAGTAAATTGAGCATGATACAAAAATTACAGCCTGAAACTATCTATGCCTTTCAATCATTTTAAACCTACAGTTATTATTTTTATGCCATGAAGTGCAGTAACACATCATAAAAAGAAAATACGAAAATTCTTTTAACAATTTTCAAATAAAAGCCAAAATATTGCACGCAAAAAGAAAAAAAGGGTAGGCCTAGTCCTACGCCTATTTCCCATTGTTTATTGAATCATTGTTTTGTAGGCTAAATGAAAATAGATTAAGGGAGTTTTATTTTGCCTTAGCCTGCACAAACTTCTGAGCCACATTACTTCAGTGCATCACAACTGTAGTAATTTCTAAAAGAATATAGCACTCGATCATTTTAGACCAAGGCCTAGTATGGGTCCAAGTATCTTTTTTTCTTAGTTAGGCCTTGGGCCTATCCTGGCAAACTATCTTGACGAAGTTAGCACTGCAGTATTAACACCAGTAGGGCCTAGGGCCTATCACTGTATCAGTACCACTTTCTTGACCTTCGATTTTTAATCTTATTCCTACTATTTTAAGACTCAATTATTAAACAATTTCTAAACCTTTTTCAATATAACCCCGGATAAAAAGTAGTTGCCATGGAAACAACCTGAAAATCTGACAAAAAAGTGCCCCAATAAGTGCGATTTTCTCGATTGAAGAACATTGCACACATACTAGCGCTGTCAGAAGTGCATAAAGAAAGGTAAACAAGCCAACTTGACCCAGCGTCATTTGCAGGAACCTGCAGGAAATAAGCCAAAAAAATACAATTTAGGCAAGCTATTTTCCCAAATTTGCTTAAATTAGTAGCCATAAATGTCACCAATAATATTAAGATAACTTACCGTTAAAAAATCCGATCGATTTCGGGGGTTTTTCAGTACTTTTGTAACGACTTGATTTTATTGAGAAACTACGGCAAATGACACACTGCGCAGCCGTATAACGTAAGGCACCGGTCACTTCAAAATGACCGGAGTATATGACGTCATTTGCTGGCTTGCTCTAGCACTGAGAGCGGCTACACACATTGCTTCAGAGGGACTTTTATGGGATGTGAATGTAGAGTGAATATGCAAAGAGTTAACTTATAATCGTGTAGGGATTTTTTTTGACGTTTCTTTGCCGAAGGCTACGTTTTACGATCGTTAGATCCCCATGTGACGACGACGAGTGAACACACAACTACAATGACGGGGTCGTCGCCTGCGTATTCGGTTATGATAGTAACAATGCTATCACGAAACGCTTAATACGACCCGGACGAGAACACAGGTACGACGTACAGACAGACATAACATCGACAACCAAGTCAATGTCCACGGCCTTTGATAACCAGTTGTGGTGCACTGGCGAGATCCCCATGTGTAGAAGCTTTTTGCTATGATATCCATCGCGTATACGCGATGCTGGTACTTAACATGAAAGGTAACAAATATGGACGCGTATACACGATGCTAGGACTCAATGTGTTAAATTGTTGTAATGACAGGTCAACTTATTCAAGGGCTAGCGAACTTAAGATGTCATCAATTGTTTAGTCTCTTTATTTTCTAAAGGTAGATCCTTTGATTTCTTATCTTTTGTCAAAATAGTTTGTAGAGAAGCAAGCAGTTGAATGTCAATTAGAAATATCTCAGTCAATTATTGGCTGAATTTGATTAGCACAGCGTTCTTAAATGCAATGCTCTTGCTATTAAGCGTTTACTCATTTAGGTGTCTCCAATTGTAGAATAACATCTGCAGGCAACATTGCATAACATTTGTCTGTTCCTTGCCTTTATCATAGGTATATAGACATGTAGAGGCAACGTTAAAAGTAACATTTGCAACCAACTTAAGAAACAAAATTATTTCATCAAAATTGTGTGAAAATGGGCAATTTTCAACTTTTTGAAGATTTTTGTGCAAATATGCAATTTTTTGTGTTACTCTTGTGATGTCTGAATTAGCTGTACTTTCTAATGTAAATCTATTGTTTTTTAACCCTCTGTAATCTCTCTCTCTCTGAGAAAGGGAAGATAATTCTAATGAGAGCATTTGATATTTACCATACCCCCAACCAACCTCAAGCTGGCATATCGTGTACATCTGCCTGAAAATCATGCAGATATGCTCACTTTCCTCCTTGATATAAAAACACATTTTATATACCAGCTGCACTTATGGTTCAGAGATTAATTGGTTCTGCAAACAATTTATCCACGCAATATTTATATTTACCGTGCATGAGTGACATCAAAGGTCAATGGTGGTCAATTGTTTTTTTTTTTCTGAACCGCCGAAAATAGCCAAAAACGGCGGTTGGGTAATAAAGGAGATGTACACACCATGGGAGAAGGCATTTTGAACATTTTTAAGGTCTTAAATTACCCCTTAAAGGAGCAGACCAAGCGTGTCACGTTCGATTGTGACATACCTTTAAAAAAGTATATATTTTACTTTATCAAATAGGCCTACAGCAGTGATCTTGGTATCATTAGAAAGAACGTGAATAGTTCTTTGAGATGATATAGCTTTTTGATAGGAGGTATATTGAAGAATTTTGCGAAAAAATGGATTGAAAAAGAGAGAATTTTAAAAATGCACAAAATTTAACGAAAACACTTTTTTTTTTAAAGAAGAAGCTTACTTGCCATACAGACGTAGCTTTTGCTTGAAAAGCCATGAACAACTGTCAAGACATCAAAGTATCGAAATCCGGTTGAAGTTTGACTGTCCCTATTATCAATACCTTTTTTTTGGCAGAATTTTTGCAAAATTTGATGATTTTTGGTGAGCATTACGAAGCATAATGGAAACCTATGTAATGGTGATTGCGTCCGTCCGGCCACAGTTTTTCTTAAGATGTCCTCAGAAATGTTAAAAAGTTTAAAGTTCAACATTTGTATAACGCCCTAAAAATAAACAATGTACAACAACGGCGCTTTACAGTTAGAAACAGTTAAGACAAATTTGGATATGATCCACAAAACATGTGGGTTTTCTCTTGAACAGAGATAAATTAGTAATCATTCTCAAATCAACAGGGAGACTATTCCAATTTTCGGCCCCAAATGTTGAAAAGCCCCATTTTTTGCCAACGAGTTTGAGAAATGGCTTATTCTTAGTTGGTATGAAGCTGAAGAGCGCAGACAGTATCCGCTCTTTCTTGTCAGTAAAGACTGAAAAATAATGGGGCTTCACCATGTATACAATGAAATACAAGTAATGCAAATTTAAACTCTATTCTCTCTGGTACCTTCGGCCAGTGTAGTTCTTGCATGTGAATGGAAATGTAAAAGTTTTTTGAGAATTCTTCAAATGTTAAAATTTCTTCAGAGTTCCTCGGAAAAAGTTCAGATATCCTCATGTAAGGTTAGAATTTCCTTACAAAATGTTAAAGTTTTTCAGAGACACTCAAGACAGATTGAAGACTAGTTTCCTTAAAAAGTTTACAAAACATTTGATTTTTCCTGAGAAGATAACTGTAAGATGATATGATTTTTCAATATTCTTCAGAGATCCTCAAGCGTCTTGTAGCACTGGAGGTTTAAAATTCTTCAAAATTGTTGGGCACCAACGGTTGTAGCATGCAAGAATGATTATTAAACTCCACCTTCATTATTGTGGTTGTTTGCATAAAGTTGCTACAGTATATGGACTGACAAGACTTTTTGATTTAGTATGCTCAGTCAGGGAGTGTGACAGGATGTGACTGCATATGGAATAGGGAGGGGTGCCTTACGGGACATGGATGGGGGCCATGCTGGACATAGGATAGAATATTTACCATGTGGTATGCACCAAGGGCTATATCAGACAAATATTTGACTCCGCCTTCTTTTTTTTTAACAAGCATTTGCATATAAGTTATTATATGAACTGACACTTTCATACATAGTATGCTCAATCAGGGACTGATACAGTGACCGCGCACGTACAATAAGGAGTCAGGTACCTCAGTTGGTAGAGCACACGACAGATGCTGGAGGTACTCAGCTCAAGCCTCGGACAAGTGTAACCAGTTTTTCCACAGCTATGCAGACGGATACGCCGATCGTCAAAGTGGAAGTACGTCGTTTGCAGCTTCTGCTCCTCATTCAGCTGTTGAGAAAAGTGGCAATGGTTGAATGGTGCTCGCCGTCCTTCGGAGGGGACGTTAAGCTGTCGGTCCTGATGGTAGGACAGTCACACCCTACCTGGTTCTCTAAACACTTCTCGAAAAGAGTAGGGTGAAAATCCGGTTTTCATCCACTTCCGTCCCTGTCGCACGAGACTGGCATCTGCTATGCAGGCTATAGCTTGGCGTCTATGCTCCATGTAGGAGTCTTGCCGAGTTCCCGTAAGGGAGGATTATGTACAAACAAACAAACAATTACTGACTGATAACGTTGATTAACGAAGAAGAACGTTAGTCAACGCAATCACGTTGAAACTTGTATAATCCCCTGTACAAACTTGCGTGGAGTAACCAAGGAGCTTCTACACGGAAGCTTCTTGTAATCCTCTGTAGACTGTTACGTTGAGTACAGTTGAATCCTTGCGTAAGCTTCTTAAAACCGCAAAAATCAAAGTAGTGAAATTCGGTGTCATTAGTTAAAGGTGGTTACTTTACAATCCAAACGCCCGGGAGTGAAATTTAAAATTTCGCGAACGCCGCAAATATTTTTTCACAGAATACCGTTTAGAAAAGTAACGTAGCGTAAGCCTACACCTGTCATGTAGTCCCTGTTTCTAAAGAAAACACGTTATTTATACGTTATTAGTCCGTTTTTAAATAATAAAGTGTATGAAATATATACATATGTTTATAATATATTTTCAAGTCGTTTCATGACCTTTTTGATCTGGTATTAAATGAGTAACCTCGCATCTAAAGACGATCATACCGAGCATGTAAGCTTTCCGGAATGTTTAATTTCCAAAGAGACAGTTGAGACTGAAACAAAACCAGCTGTCTGGACTGATGAAATGTGGAAAACAAAAAGCGAAGTTGGCTAATTTGTAAAGCTGATAAGCTTGGTTGTAAATATTGTGCTGATGCAAAAACGTTAGGCCCACATAAAAACAGAGGAGCCTGTGCCTATCTTAGTCAAGAATGGCAAACCTTAAAAATTTCTTATAGCGGAGAAACAAAACAAGCTAAATTAACATCACTGAGAAAGAAAATATATAAACACTTGCATTCACAAGCCCACAAAACAACTAGTGATATTTTAGATCAAAGGAAGCGAAACGCTATGACGGATAACGTTGAACAAATGAATAATAAACATCTAGAAACAACAAAAGGGGTTCTGCGTACGTCTTATTACTAAGCCAAAAGCGATCGGCCTTTCAGTAATCACAACGATTTAATAAATCTGCAAGCTGAAAATGGGATTAACATGGGCGTGAGATTGCATTCAAGATTTTCAGCGACTACAATAGTTGACCCCATTGCAGATATGATGCGTTCTAAACATTGTAGCATTATCCAATCTAATAAAGGAAAGCTATCCATTCTTACTGATGAGAGTACAACAGCTTCTGACAAATCGGTTCTAATAGTTTATTTAAAGGGCCAGCTAAAAGCATCAGATGAGCCACAATTGTTATTTTATGACCTTGTAGAACTAACTGAAGGTGGTACAGCACAACAAATATATTCAGCTTTGATGGCTGCCTTAATAAATATGGTTTTGACATTGATTACTTGAAGGGCACTTTGTAGCTTTTACCTCTGACGGGGCAAGCGTATTGACTGGTGTGAAATCGGGAGTAATGCAGCTTCTCATAAAAGATTTTCCAAAATTATTACTTGGCATTGTTTAAATCATCGCCTCGAGCTATCAGTTGATGATGCTATTTCTGAAATAAGGGGAATGAATCACTCTAAAATATTTATTGACAATCTTTATTCAATTTACAGCCAATCTCCTAAGAATGTCAGAGAACTCTGTGAAATTGCGAATGCTTTGGATGTATACTGTAGATATTGAAAATTGGAAATGTTTTAAACACTAGATGGGTTGCCAGTAGCTATCAAACTGTTCCAGCAGTATGGGACAATTATGAAGCCCTTTATGAGCATTTCAGGGTAAAGGCAGCTCAAAATAACAGTATGTCCCCCACCTACGAAGGATTGAAAAAACGAATTCAGTCTCCTGAATTGTTGTCCGATCTGGCTGTCATGTGCGATGTTCTCTTTGAGTTGTCAGAACTTTCTTCGACTTTGTAAAAGCGTTCTTCAAATGTTCTTAAAGCTGATAAGTGCATGAGAAGAACCATCAGGTCTCTAACAACTTGCAAACGGAAAACAGGGATCAAGATTATGAAGGGCAATGAATTAATCAAAGACGGTTGTTTCGGATCAGTTCCATTGATTTCGAACCCAAAGCACATCAGCATAGAGGTTACTGCTTGCATTGACAAGCTTGTAGAAGCTATCTGGCTATGCAGGATTGCCTATTTGCGACAACAGCAGCAGGGAAGGTGCGAACACACGAAATTTACAGAAATGTTCTGATGAAGTTACAGTTATCTTCTCTGAAAACTGGCCAGTTAATATTGAACCTGACTATGGCATTGGTGACGTGCGCTCTCTTTGTATGCGCTTCAGATTAGACTCAAATGGGGTAATAACAGCATATCAAGATTGTGTAGATAATCAGGGTCGACGTGTCCCATATGATCTATTGCCGCTTCTCCACTGTTGTAAATGTATCCCCATTTCCTCTTCTGAGTGCGAACGAGGATTCAGTCAAATGAATCTAACCTGTACAAATCTGAGAAATCGTTTATTAGTCGGGCGGATTTCTAATCTCATGTTTGTCAAAATGAATAGTCCTCCTGTATCACACTGGAATCCCAACCAGTATGCTGTAACGTTGCTTCGTACTCATCACTCAACAGATGACCAAAAGGTGAAAAAAAGAAAGGTAGATGAACATCAAGATGATGAGATAAAGACAAAACAAAGAATATGGGACCTGCATTCAAGTTTGAGAAGGATCAATGAACTAACATTTGTTGTTGGTAAACTAATTTTTGACCGTTTTTAACATTTTCTCAAAGCATGATTGATAAATATTAAAACCATATATGGGGTGGGGATGTGGAAGGGGGTTAGTGAATGCAGATTCAGGGTGGGAGATTTATTAATTATCTTTGAATTTCATTGTGTTACTAATTTGATTAATTATTCGTTGGTAGGATTAGTATGTGTGTGTGAGGGGGACGGTCGTTACATGGGTTTTTACTTTTCCCTATTTATTAATTGTATCTTATGTTGTTCTATATAATCAATTACTATATAACTTGATTTAAAAAGGTGCCTATACTCCAAGTGGTAAGATCTGAGCTAAAAATGAGCAACCTCCATGTTATCGTTTTCTTACTTGGTTTAATTATCGATATATTACCGTATTCGACCTAATTACCGCCTTCCCACTAATAAGCGCCCACCTAAAGTATTCAAATTACGAAAATGATATCATGGCCTGACATTACCAGAAATATCCCCAACATGGCCTCTAACTTAACAGTAATAATATGCATAAAAACAAATAAATTAACTTTACTTACATGAAATAAATAAGTTTAGCAGCGTTCATCTGTCCAGTGTGTATATCTTCTGGATGTGAATTACTTTGGGGTGGACGCTTATTAGAATTTACATTGATCATTTATGCCGTACGAAATTATATTCATTTCTTATTTTCTTAATAAAGCGCACTGGGCGGTAAATAGGTCGGCACGGTATTTTGTTTAATTATACTTACTTTTGTGTATTATTATATAGTAGTTTGTTCTCATATCTATAATTATTTGTTGTCATAATCATATGTATATTGTTATATAATTTGGAAATAAAGAGCAAAAAAACAATATATGTTCTTAAAATAATACACTCTAAACGTTCAAAATAACTGGTAATATTACCTGGGAAGTATCATTTCATGCGATCTATATAGGGGATGCCTTTTGAAGAAAAATTCGCCAATCGAAGGTGGCGCTCCACTAGATAGTAAACCAAAAAACGTCCCCCCATTACAAAAATTGGAAAACAACACTGGGTGGGATGCCAAGTGGGACATAGGGTGGGATGCACGTGGAAGAGGGTGGGATGCCATGTAGGATATATGGTAGAATGCTATGCGGGACATAAGATGGAATGACTGTGGGACATGGGATGTCATGTGGGATATGGGGTGGAATGCTACGAGTAACACAAGAGTGTGATTTAGGTTTGGATGCCATGTGTAACATATGGTAGGAGGCTATGAGATGTGGGACATGGGAAAGGATGCCATTGGGACATTGGAAGGGAGACCATGTGGAACATATGGTGGGATGCCATCAGGTGGGACGCCACTGATGTGGGACACAAGGTGGGATAACATGGGGAACATAGGGAGAGATGCCATATGTGACACAGGGAGGGATCCATGTAGGACATAGGAAGGGATGCCATGTGGGACATATGGTTGGATTAATGTGGGACATAGAAGATGGTGGGGTACCATATGGGTCATAGGGTGGGATGTCATGTGGGACATGGTGGAATGTCATGTGGGGCATATGGTGAAACGCCATGTGGGACATATGGTGGAATGCCATGTGGGACATATAGTGGGATGCCATGTGGGACATATGGTGGAATGCCATGTGGGACATACTGTATGGTGGAATGTCATGTGGGACATATGGTGGAATGCCATGTGGGGCAAGGGATGGGATGCCATGTGGGACATGGGATGGGATGCCATGTGGGTCATAGGATGGGATGCCATGTGGAAATTATGGTGGAATGCCACGTGAGACATGGTGGAATGCTATGTAGGAGATATAATAAAATGTCATGTATGACAAGAGATGGGATGTCATATGGGACATGGGATGGAATGTCATGTGGGACGTAGGATGCCATGTGTTACATAGTGTGAGATGCCATTTTTATCATTGCCCGGGTCATATAATATGGGTGTCAGTTTGCATGGGTATGCATGGCGAACCATGACGGTATTTACTGTTCTAGTTAGCTTTTTTGAGACCAAAATTTTGAAAAAAATTGTAGTTTTTAATCACAATACACCTACCATACGATATTTTTAACGTTAGAAAGGGCAAGCCGCTTTCGATTGAAATATAAAAGATCAACTACCCCATAATCATTCATATTGAGATTTAAGTATTTATGCACGTTGGTCTAGCGGCATGTCTCTGTGTACAGCACGCGGTTGCCCCGCATTCGATCCCCGCATCGGATTCATTGCTTTGTTTTTTCCGTGAGTAATTACAGCAGTTATTATTTTTGGTTTATTTTCATTGTTTTGGCATGTTTTGCTTTAAAAAAAAAAACTAGACTGGTATCAATGAAAAGGAAATTTTACAAGCAATCTATATTTGTAAAAAAATCCTCATTTTTCATTATTCAAAAGAAAAAATACCAATCCAACAAAATTGGCCTAATTTTGCCTTAAATGTGCAAATTTGCATATTTTTCTCGATAATTTCTTTAAATTGATTTTTTTATTGAAAGATTTATTGTCTTAGTATTCATATAAACTGAACTTGTTGTGGTAGAAAATGAAAGCAAAGTTGTGAAAATTAATTTTGAAGAAACAAATCTGATTTTTTAATTGATTTTTGTCACGTTTTTAACCCCTGGTCCTTTGAGGGATAAGGGAAGAAACAAAGAAAAACCAAATTTGAAATGCTTTCTTGTTTATTCAGAATTTAACTCTCTTTTTGGGACGTGGTACTTTTGTATCTGTCAATATACCCTTTAAGGAATTTTCCTGTCATAAAATGGATAATCCAAAGTTTGTTACATAAGTTGCTGTAGCTTTAATAAATTTAGGTTAGAAATCTCATATCTTGCCTTAGTTCCTTTCTTTTTTTTTTTTTTTGGAAGTAGAAAAAAGTATAGCAACTGGCCACAGTGGATGGATAGTTACATCGTGTCTGAGTTATATTTCTGTGCTTTACAATGTGAATTCCTGTATGTTCAAAAGTGACTTATCAGTAAGTTTAATACATTTGTGTAATGTTGTATGGTGAAAATTTCTTTGAAAATATTTTACCTCTTACAAAATGACCAAAAACATTTTTGTGTGATTATTGAGATGCAGTCTAACAAAGTGTATATGAGCGTGTTTTGTCCATCCTGTTCATCTATAGAATAGTTATCATTTAGAATCAAATTCCAATATTTTACCAGGATTGGAAAATTGACGATCGGGATAATGTGATGTCCCACCTAGTTTGTTTACCAAATATTCAAACACTATTCTCTTTAAACTCCCTGCATGAATAAGGTAGCCATATGTTTGTTTGCTTTTCTTCATAGTGTGTCCTCTAATTGTGAAATGTACCTGTGTGACCACAGGACCACTCAATTTTAATTTTCAAATGCTAAATGAATGTTCAAACCTTAAAAGAGAAAACCTCATTCCAAGAATTTGTTCTGACATGTAACCAGTAAATCTGATGCAGAAATGTGACGTCACGTCTGCTATGGTTATCAATTGGCTTGTCAGTATTTCTGTAAATGTTTTGACCAGTCAGAAATATTGAATTTTATTGTGTATTTATCTTAATAGCACACGATACGGCGGAGGCTGCGGGGTGAAGCCCCCAATACATTTAGTTGAATGTATGTTATCATGTTACTGGACCTCATTAGCCTTCCAATATTGTAATAACATGTCACCTGATGACATCAGACTCCCAATATTGTCATCATATGTCCTCTTATTAGCCCCTAATATTGTCATCACATGTCACTTTACCCCCAAAAAAAAAAAAAATTGTCACCACAGGTCACCTTATTAGCCCCCCAATATTGTCATCGCATGTCATCTTACTAGCCCCCGGATATTGTCATCACATGTCACCTTATTAGCCCCTTGATAATGTCATCACATGTCACCTTATAAGCCCCCCAATATTGTCATCACATGTCACCTTATTAACTCCCCAATATTGCCATCACATGTCACCTGATGACCTTATTAGCCCCCAGTATTGTCATCACATGTCACCTGATAAGCTTATTATCCTAAGGTATTGCCATCACATGTCACCTGATAACCTTATTAGCCCCAGTATTACCACCACATGTCACCTGATGCCCTTATTAGCCCCAGTATTGCCATCACATGTCACTGATACCCTTATTAGCCCCCAGAATTGCCACCACATGTCACCTGATGCCTTATTATCCCCAATATTGTCATCACATGTCACCTGCTGACCTTATTAGCCCCAATATTGTCATCACATGTCACCTGATAACCTTATTGACCCCAAAATTGTCATCACATGTCACATAATGACCTTATTATCCCCCAGTATTGCCATCGCATGTCACCTGATGCCCTTATTAGCCTTAATATTGTCATTACATGTCACCCTTCAAGTGTGGCCTATACGCAAAGTAATGTAAAGATTTGTCACCGAATACCGTATAGCTTACAACACCTGGGTTATGGTCACGGGTGGAGAGATTTTAGTTGGAGGGGCAATTATAATACGAATTATACATATAATTCAATACAAAAAAACAATGATTAGCAAATATTTTTGGGCAAGTGCAATACCACCATATGGCGATCACCGCCCATGATTATGATAATGGTATATAATACGATGATCTGATTCCCTCACTCCAACCTTATATTCTTGTTGGGCATATTATGACGCCCCTAGTTCTTAATACAATACAGGAGATGTGAGTATAACTTAGATGCTGGAAAGGTTCTTGACATTCCTTATTGACATATCAAAAGATCAAACCACTTAATTCGCGGAGGAAATTTGTTTTCAACTTTTTTCCCCCCTGACATTTACGACTATTCTTTTTAATCATGCATTCCTTAAATAAAAGTGCTTATATAATATTTCGTAACTGCCCAAGTTTTTCGTTTCGTATTATATAAGTTACTAGAAGGACATAAAACAGAAAACAACAAGATGCATCAGCGAAGTATTGAAACCAATTCCATTGAATGGTTAACAGTCCGTCCACGTTCCCATTTGGGAGATCTCCTGATTGGGAGATCGACACATGCGCAGTGACTAGGAATTATCTCATGGTAAAAAAGTATCATCGACAAAATGGCCCGGCTCCTCCTCTGACTCCGTCCCTACATAAGATAATACCTTATAAATTAAAATAGTCAACTTCACTAGTCAACATTGAGTAACAGACTTGGGAAAAATCATTTAGTTAAGGCAAATTTCCTTCAAATTTCTTCAATTTTCCTTCATTTTAGTGAAAGATTCATTATTTTCTGGAAGTTTTTTATTTTTCCATTTTCGAGGAATTTTCTTCGTTTTCAGTTCGAGAATTTGCTTCAACTTTTAAAAAAAATTCATTTGATATAAATTTTCCTAAATTTTCAGTAAATTTTATTCATTTTCGGCGACTTTTCTTCAATATTCGAGGAATTTTCTTCCTTTTTCGAGTTTTGCTTTTATTTTAAGGAAAATTTGCTTCATTTTCCTTAAATTTTTCTCAATTTTCCGAAAATGTTTTGCTTTTCGGAAATTTTTAGGAAAAGTTTGAGGAAATGTCCCCCAAATTGTAGGAAATTTTCTTCAATTTGTCTTCATTTTTGTGAAAATTTTCCTTAATTCTTGGGATATTTAATTCATTTTCTTCAATATTTTGGAATTCTCATTTTCATTTTTGAGGAACTACACCTTCTTTTTTCGAGAATTTGCCTCTTTATTTTTTGAAAAATTTGCTTATTCTCGAGAAATGTTCTTCAATTTCAAGGAAGTTTCTTCATTTTGTTTGCATTTTGAGAATATTTGCTTCATTTTGAGGAAAATTCCTTCATATTGGGAAAATTTCCTTGATATTCATGCAATGTTCCTTCATTTTCATAAAATTTGCTTTAATTTTTTGAAACTTCCTTCATTTGTTTCAAAATTTTTGGAATTTTTATTTTTATTTTCGGGGCATTTTCTTACTTTTTCGAGAAAAATGCTTTATTTTTGGTGTAAATTTGTTTCAATTTTTGGGAAGCTTGCTCCATTTTCATTAAATTTTCGGGATTTTTTTTTTAATTTTTGAAAAATTTCGAGAAAATTTCTTCATTTTCCCGGAATCTTCTTTTTTGGGGAAATATTCTTCAATTGTCTGAAATAATAATTTTACGACCCCCTACCCACTTTACAATTTTATCCCCCCCCCTCCCCTTTTTTTTCCCCACCACCCACTTGTTGGATAAGAGGCCAAATTATGGCCTTGCACATGAACTTTAAAAGGGACAATAGTTGCACAGTTAAGAGTTTCTGGGATTGAGCAAATTCACAAAACAAAATCATCATAGAAACTGAGGAGGAAGGAGTGAAGGGGGAGGGGTGGGGGAAAGTAAAATGCCACATGAAACACACTTGGGACAAGTAAATTACAAAGCAGCCAAGAATAAAAACATCCTGATAAGAACTTGCTTTAAATTGAGTATCAGATTAATCATCCTCAATAAAGCAGTTAAATGCCCATGTTAAAAGCATGAAGCTTGAATTAACAACGTCACAACAAGCCTGTCCTGGCCAGTACGTGATATGATATGATATGATATATGGAATTTATATGGCACATTTTCTTCTTAAAAAACTTTTTAAATGCGCTCTACAACTAACAGACTAGTTCACCGTCGGCCTATGGGCACACATGAACTTGGTACTTTAAAGAGAAAGTGAATGAATACCACATTTCCACGCTTCTCTTCTCGAATGGTGTTCAGAGAACCAGGCAGAGGTGACTTTCCTGCCATCGGGACCGACAGCTTAACGTCCCCTCTGAAGGACGGTGTGCGCCATTCAATCATTGTCACTTCTCTCAACAGCTGAATAAGGAGTAGGAGCTGCAGACGAAATGCTTCTGCTTTGATGTTTGGGCGTATCTGTCTACATAGTTGTGGAAAAATCAAATAAGACCTGACCGAGGCTTGAACCCAGAACCTCCATCATCTCAGCCGTGCGCATTGCCAACCGAGGTACCCATTCTTTTTGATTGGTGGCTTAATCTCTGCCTATCTTGAATAACAACCTCAGAGAAAGAAAAAAAAACACACAAACGGTGCATGAATATAAAATCATTATCTTTGAAAAGGTTATTATCGTTTTATGATCATAATTCATTATACTTATTATAGTGTTCAGAGAACCGACAGCTTAACGTCCCCTCTGAAGGACGGTATTTATATAGATATTTAAAAAAAAATCAGAAAGTTTTTAGCATAGTCCTTCTTTGATCAATCTCCTTTAATCCCAACCTTCAATTTTCATTTACCCCGCTGCTAGTTTTTCTGTTTCTAAAGCTAAATCCATTCGATCCATTAGGATCATAGAGCCGATGCTTATGTTTTAATGGCGGTTTTCAATTGATTTGGAATCTTTTAAAAACTCCGGTTTCAATGGCGCAAGAGGATGAAAGTACATGACTCCCGCCAATCCATCGCAGATTAAATCCAAAATCATTAGCCCTAGTTTCAGCCGATAAACTCAGCACGGCTAACAATCTGCTGCATTCACTGTTTTCGAAACTATCGGTGAAAGTTGGTGGCCAAGAAGTGAGTGAACAATCGTCATCTTACCCCTACAGAGCGTACTCGGAAACCCTATTGAATTTTGATTCTGTAGCAAAGAAAACGTTTTTATTCATGGGAGGATGGTATGATGATGATGCATTGTCAGGAGCTAATGAAATGGGTACATGTTACGCATCTTCCAGCTGGAAGGACAGATGGAAGGAACGTGGTGTTTTAATACAAGACACAACGGCGAAGAAGTTTGAGTTGTTTGGTCTTTTTTTCGCCGATCTGTTCAAATCGGATCTACTAGAATTGGGAAATTTATAGATCGGAAATATAAATCGTAAATATTTTCATCACGATTAGCCAATTGTATTGATCATGATGCGGAATATTTAATGTTCCAAATGATATGAAAAGCAAATAAAGGGACCTTAGATGGTTTAGAAAGATTTTTTTTTAAATTATTTTCTCAGTTGCAGAAAATAGATTGAACTCAGTTTATTAGTGAATATTAGACAATGATTCAAAATCATGTCCGTAATTTACACTCAGTCTTCGGTGAGTCATTTGCGATGGCCCCCATTATTATTTCCTGAAAAAATTAAAAGTGCCTCACTGTTAAAATTGAGCTTGCACATAACAACTTTTTGTGTTACTTTATTCAATCTGGAAAAAATAAAAATCAAAAGTTTTAAGATTACTTTGTCTTATATATTCAAGAAAAAACACTAGCTTTATCTTTGCAATCGTGTACTTTTTTAAGCGTTGCAAAGACAGTTTTGGGGAGGTCAGGCATCATACAACGTTCCATGAAAACTTTACAAAAGCCTGTAATCTGTTCAATTCCAAACCAATTAAGGAATTGATTAATTGCAATTAACATGATTGAAGGCCAGTTATCGTGCATTACAGACCGTTGAAATAGATTTTTATTCGTGTGTTTTGATTGGTCGATTACCACATAGATCAGGTTACACCTACACAGATGAACAAATCAGTAATCGTCTTGGATCAAATTACTGCGTGCTGGAATAAAATATACGCCGCCACAATAAAATCACAACAAATGACCTTTAAGAAAGCATTGAATACTCCGATATGGAGATTTCTAGATTGTGAATGGCTAACTTTCCTTTGTACGGTACTGATGTTGGTGAAGTGAACAAATATGGTCATTTGAGATCCCACTTGTTTTAGATATATATCTCCCACACTTCCTGATATATTTGATATAGGAACTAGCTCATCAATGAACCAAACTAAGATATCATGACAAGCAGTAAAATAAAAATAAAATGTCAAGATCAGAAAAGTACTTTATTGTTTCAAGCATGATGCTTTTAAACTGCTTTTTAAACCTGTAATTTGTTCTCACATTTACAGCAGTTGAACTTTTTAAATCCCTTTCTATTACAAAGACAAGCTTTTAATGTAGACATTACAAATTAAAAATCTAAAGTATTTCTCACTTATCTAAACCTGTAAATTGTGACAACCGGGTTGATCAAGATGCCGAGATGTCTACAAAATTGGTGTTCTGCAGCAGGGCTCATCAATATAAATAGAAAACAATAGTTGATTTATTTTGATAGGTTTAAAAAAGATTTGTATCTCCTGGGATTTGAACCCGGTCCCTCCGGACTATAGTGTTGTGTAATTTACCAGTGATCTCTTGTTAAGTCATATGAAATGCAGTGTCATTTCAATACCATGTAGTTTCCACGTAATACGATTTCAGGGTTATTTATTATATCAAAAGAAACATATGTTTAAAAATGTTATTGATTTAGTTAATGGGTTGAGAGAAATATAATATGGTATTCTATAATTATTGCAGTAAAATATCACGCTTAATGTGAATTTATATTCATGTTTATCATACATATCATTATATGTTTTGTTATTATTGAGCGGGAATATGTTGGCGGAAAATGCCTTATTTGAAATGAAGAATGTGTAAATAAATCAATTGATATAAAGGACGCGAAGAGTTCGGAACTAATCATTTTTTGTTCACCTTGGGAACAATTGGTACTGATCAAAGTACAGTGCATTCAAATGTGTTCTGGTTAAATCAAACTGCAACCTAGAAATCTTAATATCAAATATACAGAATTCAATTTCAAATGCATTTTTTGCCTACCACGCTGCACCGTTTATTCAATCAGATGAACTGAAATCTTTTTATGTAAAACAATGAAAAATTAGGAATAAAGGGAACAAGTATTTAGAAATGAAGCGGGGAATAAAGGCAATAAGATTTAAAACAATATACATGTAGGCCTACAGTATTATTCCTATCAGACTGAAGCAATTGAGCTTTCTTGCCAGATGTGGATTAAGGACGGGTGCATTGCGTATACTTGGGCACACTACTAACTAAAAGTTATCCACGAAAGAACGGGGATTGACTATATGGAACTTTATTCTGCATGAAAAAATGAAATTTCTCGAAAATTGAAGAAAATTTTCCGAAAATTGAAGAAACATTTCCGAAAATTAAAAAAAATTACCCCAAAATGAGGGAAATTTTCCGACAATTGAAGAAAATTTAACGAAAATTGAATGAAAATTGCCCCAAAAGAAAGGAAATTTCCCAACCAATGAAGGAAATTTTCCGAAAATTGAAGAAAATTTACCAAAAATTGAAAACAAATTGCCCCAAAATGAAGGATGTTTCCCAAACGATCAAAGAAATTTACCGCCAAATAAAGGAAATTGAAGAAATTTCACAAGAATTATGGAAATTACCCAAAATTGAAAGACAAAATTACTCCTAGAGGAAAAAAAATCACCAAAAATGAAACAAAATTTGCCGAAAATCCATCAAAATTGCCCAAAAGGAAGAAAATTTCCCAAAAATTGACAAGAATTCACATAAAACTGAAACAAGTTCTCAAAAAATTGATTAAAATTTCCCCAAATTAAAGGAAATTTACCAAAATTGAAGGAAATTTACCAAGATTTTTTCAGAAATAGCTTTTATTTCCGGGAATTTTCCTTACTTTTCGGGCAGGTTTTTTGATTTTCGGGAAATTTTCAGAAATTCTCCTTAATTTGGAGAAATTTCTTTCATTTCGGACAGATGTTTCGATTTTCGGGAAATTTTCGCGAATTTTTTGGCCAATTTTCCGAAAATTTTCCACAATTTTCGGGAACTTTTCTTATTTTTCGGGAAATTCCATTTTTAGAAACTTTACCTAATTTCCAGAATACTTCCTACAAGTTTCGGAACATTTTCTTCCATTTCCGGGCAATTGTTAGGTTTGGGGGAAATTTCCTTTAATAACCGGGAAATCTAGCCAAGTCGGGCATGATTTCGACGAAATCACTGATTTAAAAAGTACATTTTACCTCTCTGCCAGACTAGGTAAGATCGGTGCCTAAGTATTATATTCTCAACATCACACCGAGTTGGAAGGGTATGACCCAGATATCTATCCAAGTTGGGATGGTTCTGTCAGACTAAGATAGGTATTCAGCGGACAGGGGGATGCTGCGACTTTATGAAACATCAATTATTTATAGGCCTATTATAAAATGACTATGTACATGATGTAGGTTGTTATAGAAATTCGCCTTGTTTCGACCATGGCAAACGGGGGCATTATATACGTGGAATACCCAGCGATAGTGCTAAGGTGATAATGTATTCCGCGCAGACTGATTCACTTTCATTTAGGAGCAGCGTTTTAAATTACATTACGTAATAGATATTACGTCACAAACATAAGAACCATACGTTCGATTACTTGTCCGTCTATCCGTCCTATAATACGAGTGCACTGAAACGTCGAAAAATGTCAGAGGAAATAGGGTTAGAAATTAACTTTGATTTGAAATTTGATATAGACAATTTTTCAAAGGAATCAGAGAAGAATGATAAGACAGTTGATAGATATATAAATAAGTACCACTTTTGTAAGTGGTACCTCCTTGGCTATATGGAAACAACTAAAACTAATCTGTTTTATTCTTTTGTTTTATGGTATAATGGTTAATGCTGTTTCTATTAATAATGTATTGTTCTATACAATTTAGTATAAATAATCCAATTCCTATGTTGTCTGTGATATTTTAATTTGATGTTTAATTGCTGTTCGATTTTTGCTCACCCATTTTTGTAAATGAAATGTGCTATTAATATGAATTATTCACTAGACTAGATTAGTTCATTTTATCGATGGTTTGTTGTTCAAAGGTATTCAAGATAAAAGTGTTTTTTATTCAAAAATCAATATCTAAATTTCGTTTTTTTTTTTAAACTTTAAAGTAAAAGTAATGGTCATTTTACAAAAAGATTAATGTTTTGCATCGTGTTTATATTCTCCTCAAAAACCACCAAATTTGTGGGACAAAAGTGCACTGCTAAATAAAAACATTCTATCAAAAGTTGCTGCTAGTCGGGAAATCCCCTTCAATTTTTTTTTATTTCCAGAAGATCTCCGAAATTTTCGGGAAATTTTTGCTAGCTTTCAGGAACTTCGGGAAGTTTTGGCCAGTTTTAGAGACTTTTTGGCCATTTTCCGGCAAATGACTAGTTTCGGCCAATTTTTGTCAGCTTTGGGGAAATTATTGTCAATTTTCGGAAAATTTAGAATTTTTGGGAAATTTTGGTAAGTTTTCGGGAAATTTTAGCCTGCTTTCAGTTTATCATTGTTTATGAATTTTCCCGTGCCGTCGACCGGGAAAGAAATGGCTCGACCAGGAAAGCAAAACCTCGTCAGGCGGCAGCTTTCCTCCTGCACCCTGCTTCCTACGCCACTTAGTGGGGTATCCAGCTTTTGACGCCAGAGGTGGCAAGAAAGTGCCCGAAAATATGACTTTTTATTCTGACTCATTCTTGCCAAATGAAAAATATCCAATATTTAAATGTCGAACAAACTGAAACAAGTGAATCACTACCAATTTGATATCTAATGAACGATTTATTAAACCACATTTCGGCCATTTGTAAACAAAATTTGGGCCATTTTAGGTAACTTACAGATAAATCTAAGCAATTTTTAGCTTCATTTGTACTATTTTTAACCCATTTTGTACTACTATCTCTGAAAATTGATTATCAACATGTTACAATTTTATGTGATATTGCAAATAAGGCGCATGCTGTCCACATGCGCGGTGTTGCCATACAAGGCATCTCGAAGCAGGGAGTTGTCATTACCCACTGCTTGAAAACTCTCACAACCATTGTACTTCGAAAAGTTGCTATGCCCCTAGCCAGCCAATTAGCCAGTGGAACAAAGCTAGTAAAATTTCCGAAAAGCAGAACTTTTTACCCGATTTTGAAGAAATGTCTGAAATTTAGTGCAAATAAACCAGATAAAAAAAATAGGAAAATTATTCCAAAAACTAGCCATTAAAAAAAATGCAGATTTTTCGGAATATTTATTTACATACATTTTCTAAATTTTTGAGAAACAAAAATCCAGCCAAGGTGGAATTTCGCCCCATGCCTCTATTCCTACGCTGCGGATGTACCCCCCCCCCCCCTCCTTCTCCCTCTACTATAAAAAAATCTTGTTCTTGCCAACACCCCCTCCCCTCCTTCTCCCTCTATAAAAAAGATTCTTGTTCTTGCCAACACCCCAACACAGACTCCCGTAACCACCCCTACTACGTTCATGATGTCGAAGTTGAACAATCAGGATTAAAGTTATGAAAGTACATAACATGTTCCGGAAAAAAACCGGATAGGTCTAATTTAAGACCATAGTTCCGAAAAATGTAAACAACATTTTCGAAATAATTCGAAAATATGATATCATAAATTAAAAAAGTTGGAAATTTTTATAAACTGGTTCGGATACATAGAAATTAAGATCATGATTTGGAAAATTTTAGAACCTGATTCAGAAAAATCGGGAAATTTTAGAACCGAATTTGAAATAAATCTGGTAATTTAAGACCATGATTTGGAAAAATCGGGAAGTTTGATAGTTTTCGAAACAGCTCGTTCAAAATCCACACGTTTTGACCGAATTTTTAGACCATTTTGTCCGAATGTTTTTGTCATTCTCAAACAATGGAAGAGGGTAACACCCCAACACCCACCTTCGCGACGCCCTGAGCAAATTTAGGCTGGCGGAGCAGAACTGGCACGGTAAAACCAAACTTGACATCTGATGCCTGATGACTTACAAACTGTGATAGTATTACATATACAGATTATGTTATGGAAAAATATAATCTGACAGACTTTGGGACCGCAGGCAGCAGAGACGTATAGGAAGCAAGGACAACACCCCCTCTCCTGAAAGAATTTCACCATCAAAGGAACAAATTGGTTAAATTGAAGAATATTTGTCATGGTCAGATTATTGAAATATTTGGTCAACTTTTCAGCATTCCCCGATTTCCTGAAAAGCAGTAAAGTTTGATGGAAAAAGAGGAAATCTCGTTTTTTTCAAAATTGCTTGACCGGTCACCAATATATCTGGTACATACTATAATGACGTCACTTCCGCGGTGGTAATTGATTGGCTTGTCGGTGATGGCATTAATATTTTTGACCAATCAGAAACGTTGGGGTGTATTGTATTCGCATCATTACCATGCAGTGCAGTTCATGCTGGTAACTGGAAGCTGGAGATAATTATTGGAATAATTCGTTAACCTTGGAAATATTTCCCCAAAACTGATGGAGATTTTCCGATAAGCAGCAACGTTTGATGGAAACATAAAAATGCTTGCACGTCCCGTTACCAATACTTGCCACGTCACTCATAGCCTTTTGTCATAAATCTGGAAGGGGGCAAATATGCAGAAAGGATGTATTTTCTCCACACAATTGATAAAGTCTGTACATTATTTGAATGTTGCATTTAATAGACTTTCCAGCAGCGTAAGAAGATATTTGCCTGGGGAAAATTTAACGATAATTGAATAACATTTTCCCAAAATTGAAGACAATTCTCAAAAATTAAATAAATATTTCAAAATTTAAAGATTTCCGAAAGAAAAGATGCCAATATTTTGTCCGACTAATTAATGTATTATTTGTTATCCTAAAATTCATTTCATGAAGATATTTTGATAGGGTCAAAAAGTTCACAACTGAAGGTCCATCCACCCTAACCTCCCACAGTTAGTATGTTAAAAAAAAAAACCTGCTATTACGTTACTTACTCAGAAGTAATTGTTTGGCTTGTATGGGAATTGCATCAATATTTCGACCAATCAGAAACGTTAGAGTGTACTGCAGTTCAGTGATTGTATGCTCTAGTACCATTTAATAGTTCAGTGATTATATGCTCTAGTACCATAGAGCAGTTCAGTGATTGTATGCTCTAGTACCATAGAGCAGTTCAGTGATTGTATGCTCTAGTACCATAGAGCAGTTCAGTGATTGTATGCTCTAGTACCATAGAGCAGTTCAGTGATTGTATGCTCTAATACCATATAACAGTTCAGAGATTGTATGCTCTAGTACCATAGAGCAGTTCAGTGATTGTATGCTCTAGTACCGTAGAGCAGTTCAGTGATTGTATGCTCTAGTACCATAGAGCAGTTCAGTGATTGTATGCTCTAGTACCATAGAGCAGATCAGTGATTGTATGCTCTAGTACCATAGAGCAGTTCAGTGATTGTATGCTCAGTTCAGATTGTATGCTCTAGAGTTCAGTGATTGTATGCTCTAGTACCATAGAGCAGTTCAGTGATTGTATGCTCTAGTACCATAGAGCAGTTCAGTGATTGTATGCTCTAGTACCATAGAGCAGTTCAGTGATTGTATGCTCTAGTACCATAGAGCAGTTCAGTGATTGTATGCTCTAGTACCATAGAGCAGTTCAGTGATTGTATGCTCTAGTACCATAGAGCAGTTCAGTGATTGTATGCTCTAGTACCATAGAGCAGTTCAGTGATTGTATGCTCTAGTACCATAGAGCAGTTCAGTGATTGTATGCTCTAGTACCATAGAGCAGTTCAGTGATTGTATGCTCTAGTACCAGTTCAGTGAGATAGAGCAGTGCTCAGTACCATAGAGCAGTTCAGTGATTGTATGCTCTAGTACCATAGAGCAGTTCAGTGATTGTATGCTCTAGTACCATAGAGCAGTTCAGTGATTGTATGCTCTAGTACCATAGAGCAGTTCAGTGATTGTATGCTCTAGTACCATAGAGCAGTTCAGTGATTGTATGCTCTAGTACCATAGAGCAGTTCAGTGATTGTATGCTCTAGTACCATAGAGCAGTTCAGTATGCTCTATTCAGTGATTGTACCATGCAGTTCAGTGATTGTATGCTCTAGTACCATAGAGCAGTTCAGTGATTGTATGCTCTAGTACCATAGAGCAGTTCAGTGATTGTATGCTCTAGTACCATAGAGCAGTTCAGTGATTGTATGCTCTAGTACCATAGAGCAGTTCAGTGATTGTATGCTCTAGTACCATAGAGCAGTTCAGTGATTGTATGCTCTAGTACCATAGAGCAGTTCAGTGATTGTATGCTCTAGTACCATAGAGCAGTTCAGTGATTGTATGCTCTAGTACCATAGAGCAGTTCAGTGATTGTATGCTCTAGTACCATAGAGCAGTTCAGTGATTGTATGCTCTAGTACCATAGAGCAGTTCAGTGATTGTATGCTCTAGTACCATAGAGCAGTTCAGTGATTGTATGCTCTAGTACCATAGAGCAGTTCAGTTCAGTGATTGTGATGCTCTAGTACCATAGAGCAGTTCAGTGATTGTATGCTCTAGTACCATAGAGCAGTTCAGTGATTGTATGCTCTAGTACCATAGAGCAGTTCAGTGATTGTATGCTCTAGTACCATAGAGCAGTTCAGTGATTGTATGCTCTAGTACCATAGAGCAGTTCAGTGATTGTATGCTGATAGTACCATACCATAGAGCAGTTCAGTGATTGTATGCTCTAGTACCATAGAGCAGTTCAGTGATTGTATGCTCTAGTACCATAGAGCAGTTCAGTGATTGTATGCTCTAGACCATGTTCAGTGATTGTATGCTCTAGTACCATAGAGCAGTTCAGTGATTGTATGCTCAGTTCAGTACCTAGTACCATAGAGCAGTTCAGTGATTGTATGCTCTAGTACCATAGAGCAGTTCAGTGATTGTATGCTCTAGTACCATAGAGCAGTTCAGTGATTGTATGCTCTAGTACCATAGAGCAGTTCAGTGATTGTATGCTCTAGTACCATAGAGCAGTTCAGTGATTGTATGCTCTAGTACCATAGAGCAGTTCAGTGATTGTATGCTCTAGTACCATAGAGCAGTTCAGTGATTGTATGCTCTAGTACCATAGAGCAGTTCAGTGATTGTATGCTCTAGTACCATAGAGCAGATCAGTGATTGTATGCTCTAGTACCATAGAGCAGATCAGTGATTGTATGCTCTAGTACCGTAGAGCAGTTCAGTGATTGTATGCTCTAGTACCATAGAGCAGTTCAATGATTGTATGCTCTAGTACCATATAGAGCAGTTCAGTGATTGTATGCAGTTCAGTGATTGTATGCTCTAGTACCATAGAGCAGTTCAGTGATTGTATGCTCTAGTACCATAGAGCAGTTCAGTGATTGTATGCTCTAGTACCATAGAGCAGTTCAGTGATTGTATGCTCTAGTACCATAGAGCAGTTCAGTGATTGTATGCTCAGTACCATAGAGCAGTTCAGTGATTGTATGCTCTAGTACCATAGAGCAGTTCAGTGATTGTGATTGTATGCTCTAGTACCATAGAGCAGTTCAGTGATTGTATGCTCTAGTACCATAGAGCAGTTCAGTGATTGTATGCTCTAGTTCAGTGATTGTATGCTCTAGTACCATGCAGCAGTTCAGTGATTATATGCTCTAGTACCATAGAGCAGTTCAGTGATTGTATGCTCTAGTACCGTAGAGCAGTTCAGTGATTGTATGCTCTAGTACCATAGAGCAGATCAGTGATTGTATGCTCTAGTACAGTTCAGTGATTGTATGCTCTAGTAGAGCAGTTCAGTGATTGTATGCTCTAGTACCATAGAGCAGTTCATGCTCTAGTGAGTTGTGATGCTCTAGTACCATAGAGCAGTTCAGTGATTGTATGCTCTAGTACCATAGAGCAGTTCAGTGATTGTATGCTCTAGTACCATAGAGCAGTTCAGTGATTGTATGCTCTAGTACCATAGAGCAGTTCAGTGATTGTATGCTCTAGTACCATAGAGCAGTTCAGTGATTGTATGCTCTAGTACCATAGAGCAGTTCAGTGATTGTATGCTCTAGTACCATAGAGCAGTTCAGTGATTGTATGCTCTAGTACCATAGAGCAGTTCAGTGATTGTATGCTCTAGTACCATAGAGCAGTTCAGTGATTGTATGCTCTAGTACCATAGAGCAGTTCAGTGATTGTATGCTCTAGTACCATAGAGCAGTTCAGTGATTGTATGCTCTAGTACCATAGAGCAGTACCAGTACCATAGAGCAGTTCAGTGATTGTATGCTCTAGTACCATAGAGCAGTTCAGTGATTGTATGCTCTAGTACCATAGAGCAGTTCAGTGATTGTATGCTCTAGTACCATAGAGCAGTTCAGTGATTGTTGTGATTGCTGCTCTAGTACCATAGAGCAGTTCAGTGATTGTATGCTCTAGTACCATAGAGCAGTTCAGTGATTGTATGCTCTAGTACCATAGAGCAGTTCAGTGATTGTATGCTCTAGTACCATAGAGCAGTTCAGTGATTGTATGCTCTAGTACCATAGAGCAGTTCAGTGATTGTATGCTCTAGTACCATAGAGCAGTTCAGTGATTGTATGCTCTAGTACCATAGAGCAGTTCAGTGATTGTATGCTCTAGTACCATAGAGCAGTTCAGTGATTGTATGCTCTAGTACCATAGAGCAGTTCAGTGATTGTATGCTCTAGTACCATAGAGCAGTTCAGTGATTGTATGCTCTAGTACCATAGAGCAGTTCAGTGATTGTATGCTCTAGTACCATAGAGCAGTTCAGTGATTGTATGCTCTAGTACCATAGAGCAGTTCAGCTGATTTCAGTGATGCTCTAGTACCATAGAGCAGTTCAGTGATTGTATGCTCTAGTACCATAGAGCAGTTCAGTGATTGTATGCTCTAGTACCATAGAGCAGTTCAGTGATTGTATGCTCTAGTACCATAGAGCAGTTCAGTGATTGTATGCTCTAGTACCATAGAGCAGTTCAGTGATTGTATGCTCTAGTACCATAGAGCAGTTCAGTGATTATGCTCTATGCAGTTCAGTGATTGTATGCTCTAGTACCATAGAGCAGTTCAGTGATTGTATGCTCTAGTACCATAGAGCAGTTCAGTGATTGTATGCTCTAGTACCATAGAGCAGTTCAGTGATTGTATGCTCTAGTACCATAGAGCAGTTCAGTCATTGTATGCTCTAGTACCATAGAGCAGTTCAGTGATTGTATGCTCTAGTACCATAGAGCAGTTCAGTGATTGTATGCTCTAGTACCATAGAGCAGTTCAGTGATTGTATGCTCTAGTACCATAGAGCAGTTCAGTGATTGTATGCTCTAGTACCATAGAGCAGTTCAGTGATTGTATGCTCTAGTACCATAGAGCAGTTCAGTGATTGTATGCTCTAGTACCATAGAGCAGTTCAGTGATTGTATGCTCTAGTACCATAGAGCAGTTCAGTGATTGTATGCTCTAGTACCATAGAGCAGTTCAGTGATTGTATGCTCTAGTACCATAGAGCAGTTCAGTGATTGTATGCTCTAGTACCATAGAGCAGTTCAGTGATTGTATGCTCTAGTACCATAGAGCAGTTCAGTGATTGTATGCTCTAGTACCATAGAGCAGTTCAGTGATTGTATGCTCTAGTACCATAGAGCAGTTCAGTGATTGTATGCTCTAGTACCATAGAGCAGTTCAGTGATTGTATGCTCTAGTACCAGAGCAGTTCAGTGATTGTATGCTCTAGTACCATAGAGCAGTTCAGTGATTGTATGCTCTAGTACCATAGAGCAGTTCAGTGATTGTATGCTCTAGTACCATAGCAGTTCAGTGATTGTATGCTCTAGTTTCAGTGATGCTCTAGTACCATAGAGCAGTTCATTGTATGCTCTAGTACCATAGAGCAGTTCAGTGATTGTATGCTCTAGTACCATAGAGCAGTTCAGTGATTGTATGCTCTAGTACCATAGAGCAGTTCAGTGATTGTATGCTCTAGTACCATAGAGCAGTTCAGTGATTGTATGCTCTAGTACCATAGAGCAGTTCCAGAGATTGTGATGCTCTAGTACCATAGAGCAGTTCAGTGATTGTATGCTCTAGTACCATAGAGCAGTTCAGTGATTGTATGCTCTAGTACCATAGAGCAGTTCAGTGATTGTATGCTCTAGTACCATAGAGCAGTTCAGTGATTGTATGCTCTAGTACCATAGAGCAGTTCAGTGATTGTATGCTCTAGTACCATAGAGCAGTTCAGTGATTGTATGCTCTAGCAGTTCAGTGATTGTATGCTCTAGTACCATAGAGCAGTTCAGTGATTGTATGCTCTAGTACCATAGAGCAGTTCAGTGATTGTATGCTCTAGTACCATAGAGCAGTTCAGTGATTGTATGCTCTAGTACCATAGAGCAGTTCAGTGATTGTATGCTCTAGTACCATAGAGCAGTTCAGTGATTGTATGCTCTAGTACCATAGAGCAGTTCAGTGATTGTATGCTCTAGTACCATAGAGCAGTTCAGTGATTGTATGCTCTAGTACCATAGAGCAGTTCAGTGATTGTATGCTCTAGTACCATAGAGCAGTTCAGTGATTGTATGCTCTAGTACCATAGAGCAGTTCAGTGATTGTATGCTCTAGTACCATAGAGCAGTTCAGTCATTGTATGCTCTAGTACCGTAGAGCGGTTCAGTGATTGTAGGCTCTAGTACCATAGAGCAGATCAGTGATTGTATGTTCTAGTACCATAGAGTAGTTCAGTGATTGTATGCTCTAGTACCATAGAGCAGATCAGTGATTGTATGCTCTAGTACCATAAAGCAGTTCAGTGATTGTATGCTCTAGTACCATAGAGCAGTTCAGTGATTGCTCTATGCCATCTAGTACCAGTACCAGCAGTTCAGTGATTGTATGCTCTAGTACCATAGAGCAGATCAGTGGTTGTATGCTCTTGTACCATAGAGCAGATCAGTGGTTGTATGCTCTAGTACCATAGAGCAGATCAGTGATTGTATGCTCTAATACCATATAGCAGTTCAGTGATTGTATGCTCTAGTACCATAGAGCAGTTCAGTGATTGTATGCTCTAGTACCATAGAGCAGTTCAGTGATGTATGCTGCTAGTACCATAGAGCAGTTCAGTGATTGTATGCTCTAGTACCATAGAGCAGTTCAGTGATTGTATGCTCTAGTACCATAGAGCAGTTCAGTGATTGTATGCTCTAGTACCATAGAGCAGTTCAGTGATTGTATGCTCTAGTACCATAGAGCAGTTCAGTGATTGTATGCTCTAGTACCATAGAGCAGTTCAGTGATTGTATGCTCTAGTACCATAGAGCAGTTCAGTGATTGTATGCTCTAGTACCATAGAGCAGTTCAGTGATTGTATGCTCTAGTACCATAGAGCAGTTCAGTGATTGTATGCTCTAGTACCATAGAGCAGTTCAGTGATTGTATGCTCTAGTACCATAGAGCAGTTCAGTGATTGTATGCTCTAGTACCATAGAGCAGTTCAGTGATTGTATGCTCTAGTACCATAGAGCAGTTCAGTGATTGTATGCTCTAGTACCATAGAGCAGTTCAGTGTACCATAGAGCAGTTCAGTGATTGTATGCTCTTCAGTACCATAGAGCAGTTCAGTGATTGTATGCTCTAGTACCATAGAGCAGTTCAGTGATTGTATGCTCTAGTACCATAGAGCAGTTCAGTGATTGTATGCTCTAGTACCATAGAGCAGTTCAGTGATTGTATGCTCTAGTACCATAGAGCAGTTCAGTGATTGTCTAGTACCATGCTTCTAGTACCATAGAGCAGTTCAGTGATTGTGCTCTGCTCTAGTACCATAGAGCAGTTCAGTGATTGTATGCTCTAGTACCATAGAGCAGTTCAGTGATTGTTCATGCTCTAGTACCATAGAGCAGTTCAGTGATTGTATGCTCTAGTACCATAGAGCAGTTCAGTGATTGTATGCTCTAGTACCATAGAGCAGTTCAGTGATTGTATGCTCTAGTACCATAGAGCAGTTCAGTGATTGTATGCTCTAGTACCATAGAGCAGTTCAGTGATTGTATGCTCTAGTACCATAGAGCAGTTCAGTGATTGTATGCTCTAGTACCATAGAGCAGTTCAGTGATTGTATGCTCTAGTACCATAGAGCAGTTCAGTGATTGTATGCTCTAGTACCATAGAGCAGTTCAGTGATTGTATGCTCTAGTACCATAGAGCAGTTCAGTGATTGTATGCTCTAGTACCATAGAGCAGTTCAGTGATTGTATGCTCAGTTCAGTTCAGATTGTATGCTCTAGTACCATACCATAGAGCAGATCAGTGATTGTATGCTCTAGTACCATAGAGCAGATCAGTGGTTGTATGCTCTAATACCATACAGCAGATCAGTGATTGTATGCTCTAATACCATCCAGCAGATCAGTGATTGTATGCTCTAGTACCATACAGCAGTTCAGTACCATAGAGCAGTTCAGTGATTGTATGCTCTAGTACCATAGAGCAGTTCAGTGATTGTATGCTCTAGTACCATAGAGCAGTTCAGTGATTGTATGCTCTAGTACCATAGAGCAGTTCATGTATGCTCTAGTACCATAGAGCAGTTCAGTGATTGTATGCTCTAGTACCATAGAGCAGTTCAGTGATTGTATGCTCTAGTACCATAGAGCAGTTCAGTGATTGTATGCTCTAGTACCATAGAGCAGATCAGTGATTGTATGCTCTAGTACCATAGAGCAGATCAGTGATTGTATGCTCTAGTACCATAGAGCAGATCAGTGATTGTATGCTCTAGTACCATAGAGCAGTTCAGTGATTGTTGTATGCTCTAGTACCATACAGCAGATCAGTGATTGTATGCTCTAATACCATAGAGCAGATCAGTGGTTGTATGCTCTAATACCATACAGCAGATCAGTGATTGTATGCTCTAATACCATACAGCAGATCAGTGATTGTATGCTCTAGTACCATACAGCAGATCAGTGATTGTATGCTCTAGTACCATAGAGCAGTTCAGTGATTGTATGCTCTAGTACCATAGAGCAGTTCAGTGATTGTATGCTCTAGTACCATAGAGCAGTTCAGTGATTGTATGCTCTAGTACCATAGAGCAGTTCAGTGATTGTATGCTCTAGTACCATAGAGCAGTTCAGTGATTGTATGCTCTAGTACCATAGAGCAGATCAGTGATTGTATGCAGTACCATCAGTGATTGTATGCTCTAGTACCATAGAGCAGATCAGTGATTGTATGCTCTAGTACCATAGAGCAGTTCAGTGATTGTATGCTCTAGTACCATAGAGCAGTTCAGTGATTGTATGCTCTAGTACCATAGAGCAGTTCAGTGATTGTATGCTCTAGTACCATAGAGCAGTTCAGTGATTGTATGCTCTAGTACCGTAGAGCAGTTCAGTGATTGTATGCTCTAGTACCATAGAGCAGTTCAGTGATTGTATGCTCTAGTACCATATAGCAGTTCAGTGATTGTATGCTCTAGTACCATAGAGCAGTTCAGTGATTGTATGCTCTAGTACCATAGAGCAGTTCAGTGATTGCATGCTCTAGTACCATAGAGCAGATCAGTGATTGCATGCTCTAGTACCATAGAGCAGTTCAGTGATTGTATGCTCTAGTACCATAGAGCAGTTCAGTGATTGTATGCTCTAGTACCATAGAGCAGTTCAGTGATTGTATGCTCTAGTACCATAGAGCAGTTCAGTGATTGTATGCTCTAGTACCATAGAGCAGTTCAGTGATTGTATGCAGTCAGTGATTGTATGCTCTACCATAGAGCAGTTCAGTGATTGTATGCTCTAGTACCATAGAGCAGTTCAGTGATTGTATGCTCTAGTACCATAGAGCAGTTCAGTGATTGTATGCTCTAGTACCATAGAGCAGTTCAGTGATTGTATGCTCTAGTACCATAGAGCAGTTCAGTGATTGTATGCTCTAGTACCATAGAGCAGTTCAGTGATTGTATGCTCTAGTACCAGAGCAGTTCAGTGATTGTATGAGCAGTTCCAGAGCAGTTCATGCTTGTAGTACCATAGAGCAGTTCAGTGATTGTATGCTCTAGTACCATAGAGCAGTTCAGTGATTGTATGCTCTAATACCATACAGCAGATCAGTGATTGTATGCTCTAGTACCATACAGCAGATCAGTGATTGTATGCTCTAGTACCATACAGCAGATCAGTGATTGTATGCTCTAGTACCATAGTGATTGTATGCAGTACCAGAGCAGTTCAGTGTTGATTGTATGCTCTAGTACCATAGAGCAGTTCAGTGATTGTATGCTCTAGTACCATAGAGCAGTTCAGTGATTGTATGCTCTAGTACCATAGAGCAGTTCAGTGATTGTATGCTCTAGTACCATAGAGCAGTTCAGTGATTGTATGCTCTAGTACCATAGAGCAGTTCAGTGATTGTATGCTCTAGTACCATAGAGCAGTTCAGTGATTGTATGCTCTAGTACCATAGAGCAGTTCAGTGATTGTATGCTCTAGTACCATAGAGCAGTTCAGTGATTGTATGCTCTAGTACCATAGCAGTACCATAGCAGTTCAGTTGTATGCTCTAGTACCATGAGCAGTTCAGTGATTGTATGCTCTAGTACCATAGAGCAGTTCAGTGATTGTATGCTCTAGTACCATAGAGCAGTTCAGTGATTGTATGCTCTAGTACCATAGAGCAGTTCAGTGATTGTATGCTCTAGTACCATAGAGCAGTTCAGTGATTGTATGCTCTAGTACCATAGAGCAGTTCAGTGATTGTATGCTCTAGTACCATAGCAGTTCAGTGATTGTATGCTCTAGTGAGTTCAGTGATTGTATGCTCTAGTACCATAGAGCAGTTCAGTGATTGTATGCTCTAGTACCATAGAGCAGTTCAGTGATTGTATGCTCTAGTACCATAGAGCAGTTCAGTGATTGTATGCTCTAGTACCATAGAGCAGTTCAGTGATTGTATGCTCTAGTACCATAGAGCAGTTCAGTGATTGTATGCTCTAGTACCATAGAGCAGTTCAGTGATTGTATGCTCTAGTACCATAGAGCAGTTGTATGCTCTAGTGAGTGATTGTATGCTCTAGTACCATAGAGCAGTTCAGTGATTGTATGCTCTAGTACCATAGAGCAGTTCAGTGATTGTATGCTCTAGTACCATAGAGCAGTTCAGTGATTGTATGCTCTAGTACCATAGAGCAGTTCAGTGATTGTATGCTCTAGTACCATAGAGCAGTTCAGTGATTGTATGCTCTAGTACCATAGAGCAGTTCAGTGATTGTATGCTCTAGTACCATAGAGCAGTTCAGTGATTGTATGCTCTAGTACCATAGAGCAGTTCAGTGATTGTATGCTCTAGTACCATAGAGCAGTTCAGTGATTGTATGCTCTAGTACCATAGAGCAGTTCAGTGATTGTATGCTCTAGTACCATAGAGCAGTTCAGTGATTGTATGCTCTAGTACCATAGAGCAGTTCAGTGATTGTATGCTCTAGTACCATAGAGCAGTTCAGTGATTGTATGCTCTAGTACCATAGAGCAGTTCAGTGATTGTATGCTCTAGTACCATAGAGCAGTTCAGTGATTGTATGCTCTAGTACCATCTAGTATTGTATGCTCTAGAGCAGTTCAGTGATTGTATGCTCTAGTACCATAGAGCAGTTCAGTGATTGTATGCTCTAGTACCATAGAGCAGTTCAGTGATTGTATGCTCTAGTACCATAGAGCAGTTCAGTGATTGTATGCTCTAGTACCATAGAGCAGTTCAGTGATTGTATGCTCTAGTACCATAGAGCAGTTCAGTGATTGTATGCTCTAGTACCATAGAGCAGTTCAGTGATTGTATGCTCTAGTACCATAGAGCAGTTCAGTCATTGTATGCTCTAGTACCATAGAGCAGTTCAGTGGTCATTGTATGCTCTAGTACCATAGAGCAGTTCAGTGATTGTATGCTCTAGTACCATAGAGCAGTTCAGTGGTTGTATGCTCTAGTACCATAGAGCAGTTCAGTCATTGTGTGCTCTAGTACCATAGAGCAGTTCAGTCATTGTATGCTCTAGTACCATAGTACCTCTAGTACCATAGCAGTTCAGTGATTGTATGCCCTAGTACCATAGAGCAGTTAAGTCATTGTATGCTCTAGTACCATAGAGCAGTTCAGTGGTTGTATGCTCTAGTACCATAGAGCAGTTCAGTGATTGTATGCTCTAGTACCATAGAGCAGTTCAGTGATTGTATGCTCTAGTACCATAGAGCAGTTCAGTGATTGTATGCTCTAGTACCATAGAGCAGTTCAGTGATTGTATGCTCTAGTACCATAGAGCAGTTCAGTGATTGTATGCTCTAGTGTATGCTCTACCATAGAGCAGTTCAGTGATTGTATGCTCTAGTACCATAGTTCAGTGATTGTATGCCTAGTACCATAGAGCAGTTCAGTGATTGTATGCTCTAGTACCATAGAGCAGTTCAGTGATTGTATGCTCTAGTACCATAGAGCAGTTCAGTGATTGTATGCTCTAGTACCATAGAGCAGTTCAGTGATTGTATGCTCTAGTACCATAGAGCAGTTCAGTGATTGTATGCTCTAGTACCATAGAGCAGTTCAGTGATTGTATGCTCTAGTACCATAGAGCAGTTCAGTTCAGTGATTGTATGCTCTAGTACCATAGAGCAGTTCAGTGATTGTATGCTCTAGTACCATAGAGCAGTTCAGTGATTGTATGCTCTAGTACCATAGAGCAGTTCAGTGATTGTATGCTCTAGTACCATAGAGCAGTTCAGTGATTGTATGCTCTAGTACCATAGAGCAGTTCAGTGATTGTATGCTCTAGTACCATAGAGCAGTTCAGTGGTTGTATGCTCTAGTACCATAGAGCAGTTCAGTGATTGTATGCTCTAGTACCATAGAGCAGTTCAGTGATTGTATGCTCTAGTACCATAGAGCAGTTCAGTGATTGTATGCTCTAGTACCATAGAGCAGTTCAGTGATTGTATGCTCTAGTACCATAGAGCAGTTCAGTGATTGTATGCTCTAGTACCATAGAGCAGTTCAGTGATTGTATGCTCTAGTACCATAGAGCAGTTCAGTGATTGTATGCTCTAGTACCAGTTCAGTATTGTATGCTCTAGTACAGTTCAGTGATTGTATGCTCTAGTACCATAGAGCAGTTCAGTGATTGTATGCTCTAGTACCAGTTCAGTGAGCAGTTCAGTGATGATTGTATGCTCTAGTACCATAGAGCAGTTCAGTGATTGTATGCTCTAGTACCATAGAGCAGTTCAGTGATTGTATGCTCTAGTACCAGTTCAGAGCAGTTCAGTTCATTGTATGCTCTAGTACCATAGAGCAGATCAGTGGTTGTATGCTCTAATACCATAGAGCAGATCAGTGATTGCATGCTCTAGTACCATAGAGCAGATCAGTGATTGCATGCTCTAGTACCATAGAGCAGATCAGTGGTTGTATGCTCTAGTACCATTCAGATTATGCAGTTCAGTTCAGTGATTGTATGCTCTAGTACCATAGAGCAGTTCAGTGATTGTATGCTCTAGTGCAGTCTAGTACCATACCATAGAGCAGTTCAGTGATTGTATGCTCTAGTACCATAGAGCAGATCAGTGATTGTATGCTCTAGTACCATACAGCAGATCAGTGATTGTATGCTCTAGTACCATAGAGCAGTTCAGTGATTGTATGCTCTAGTACCATAGAGCAGTTCAGTGATGGTATGCTCTAGTACCATGGTTGTATGCTCTAGTACCATAGAGCAGTTCAGTCATTGTATGCTCTAGTACCATAGAGCAGTTCAGTCATTGTATGCTCTAGTACCATAGAGCAGCTCAGTCATTGTATGCTCTAGTACCATGCTCTTCAGTGAGTAGCCTAGAGCAGTTTATGCAGTGATTGTATGCTCTAGTACCATAGAGCAGTTCAGTGATTGTATGCTCTAGTACCATAGAGCAGTTCAGTGATTGTATGCTCTAGTACCATAGAGCAGTTCAGTGATTGTATGCTCTAGTACCATAGAGCAGTTCAGTGATTGTATGCTCTAGTACCATAGAGCAGTTCAGTGATTGTATGCTCTAGTACCATAGAGCAGTTCAGTGATTGTATGCTCTAGTACCATAGAGCAGTTCAGTGATTGTATGCTCTAGTACCATAGAGCAGTTCAGTGATTGTATGCTCTAGTACCATAGAGCAGTTCAGTGATTGTATGCTCTAGTACCATAGAGCAGTTCAGTGATTGTATGCTCTAGTACCATAGAGCAGTTCAGTGATTGTATGCTCTAGTACCATAGAGCAGTTCAGTGATTGTATGCTCTAGTACCATAGAGCAGTTCAGTGATTGTATGCTCTAGTACCATAGAGCAGTTCAGTGATTGTATGCTCTAGTACCATAGAGCAGTTCAGTGATTGTATGCTCTAGTACCATAGAGCAGTTCAGTGATTGTATGCTCTAGTACCATAGAGCAGTTCAGTGATTGTATGCTCTAGTACCATAGAGCAGTTCAGTCATTGCAGTTCAGTGATTGTATGCTCTAGTACCATAGAGCAGTTCAGTTCAGTGATGTATGCTCTAGTACCATAGAGCAGTTCAGTGATTGTATGCTCTAGTACCATGAGACCATAGAGCAGTTCAGTGATTGTATGCTCTAGTACCATAGAGCAGTTCAGTGATTGTATGCTCTAGTACCATAGAGCAGTTCAGTCATTGTATGCTCTAGTACCATAGAGCAATTCAGTGGTTGTATGCTCTAGTACCATAGAGCGGTTCAGGTATTGTATGCTCTAGTAACATAGAGCAGTTCAGTGATTGTATGCTCTAGTACCATAGAGCAGTTCAGTGATGGTATGCTCTAGTACCATAGAGCAGTTCAGTGATTGTATGCTCTAGTACCATAGAGCAGTTCAGTCATTGTATGCTCTAGTACCATAGAGCAGTTCAGTCATTGTATGCTCTAGTACCATAGAGCAGTTCAGTGATTGCTCTAGTATGCAGTTCAGTATGCTCTAGTACCATAGAGCAGTTCAGTGATTGTATGCTCTAGTACCATAGAGCAGTTCAGTGATTGTATGCTCTAGTACCATAGAGCAGTTCAGTGATTGTATGCTCTAGTACCATAGAGCAGTTCAGTGATTGTATGCTCTAGTACCATAGAGCAGTTCAGTGATTGTATGCTCTAGTACCATAGAGCAGTTCAGTCATTGTATGCTCTAGTACCATAGAGCAGTTCAGTGATTGTATGCTCTAGTACCATAGAGCAGTTCAGTGATTGTATGCTCTAGTACCATAGAGCAGTTCAGTGATTGTATGCTCTGAGTACCATAGAGCAGTTCAGTGATTGTATGCTCTAGTACCATAGAGCAGTTCAGTGATTGTATGCTCTAGTACCATAGAGCAGTTCAGTGATTGTATGCTCTAGTACCATAGAGCAGTTCAGTGATTGTATGCTCTAGTACCATAGAGCAGTTCAGTGATTGTATGCTCTAGTACCATAGAGCAGTTCGGTCATTGTATGCTCTAGTACCATAGAGCAGTTCGGTGATTGTATGCTCAAGTACCATAGAGCAGTTCAGTGGTTGTATGCTCTAGTACCATAGAGCCGTTCAGTGATGGTATGCTCTAGTACCATGGTTGTATGCTCTAGTACCATAGAGCAGTTCAGTCATTGTATGCTCTAGTACCATAGAGCAGTTCAGTCATTGTATGCTCTAGTACCATAGAGCAGTTCAGTGATTGTATGCTCTAGTATGCTCTAGTATGCCTAGTACCAGAGCAGTTCAGTGATTGTATGCTCTAGTACCATAGAGCAGTTCAGTGATTGTATGCTCTAGTACCATAGAGCAGTTCAGTGATTGTATGCTCTAGTACCATAGAGCAGTTCAGTGATTGTATGCTCTAGTACCATAGAGCAGTTCAGTCATTGTATGCTCTAGTACCATAGAGCAGTTCAGTGATTGTATGCTCTAGTACCATAGAGCAGTTCAGTGATTGTATGCTCTAGTACCATAGAGCAGTTCAGTGATTGTATGCTCTAGTACCATAGAGCAGTTCAGTGATTGTATGCTCTAGTACCATAGAGCAGTTCAGTGATTGTATGCTCTAGTACCATAGAGCAGTTCAGTGATTGTATGCTCTAGTACCATAGAGCAGTTCAGTGATTGTATGCTCTAGTACCATAGAGCAGTTCAGTGATTGTATGCTCTAGTACCATAGAGCAGTTCAGTGATTGTATGCTCTAGTACCATAGAGCAGTTCAGTGATTGTATGTCTCCATAGAGCAGTTCAGTGATTGTATGCTCTAGTACCATAGAGCAGTTCAGTGATTGTATGCTCTAGTACCATAGAGCAGTTCAGTGATTGTATGCTCTAGTACCATAGAGCAGTTCAGTGATTGTATGCTCTAGTACCATAGAGCAGTTCAGTGATTGTATGCTCTAGTACCATAGAGCAGTTCAGTTTGTATGCTCTAGTACCATAGAGTTCAGTGATTGTATGCTCTAGTACCATAGAGCAGTTCAGTGATTGTATGCTCTAGTACCATAGAGCAGTTCAGTCATTGTATGCTCTAGTACCATAGAGCAGTTCAGTGATTGTATGCTCTAGTACCATAGAGCAGTTCAGTTTGTATGCTCTAGTACCATAGAGCAGTTCAGTGATTGTATGCTCTAGTACCATAGAGCAGTTCAGTGATTGTATGCTCTAGTACCATAGAGCAGTTCAGTGATTGTATGCTCTAGTACCATAGAGCAGTTCAGTGATTGTATGCTCTAGTACCATAGAGCAGTTCAGTGATTGTATGCTCTAGTACCATAGAGCAGTTCAGTGATTGTATGCTCTAGTACCATAGAGCAGTTCAGTCATTGTATGCTCTAGTACCATAGAGCAGTTCAGTGATTGTATGCTCTAGTACCATAGAGCAGTTCAGTGATTGTATGCTCTAGTACCATAGAGCAGTTCAGTGATTGTATGCTTCAGTGTTCAGTCATTGTATGCTCTAGTACCATAGAGCAGTTCAGTGATTGTATGCTCTAGTACCATAGAGCAGTTCAGTGATTGTATGCTCTAGTACCATAGAGCAGTTCAGTGATTGTATGCTCTAGTACCATAGAGCAGTTCAGTGATTGTATGCTCTAGTACCATAGAGCAGTTCAGTGATTGTATGCTCTAGTACCATAGAGCAGTTCAGTGATGTTATGCCCTAGTGCAATAGAGCAGTTCAGTCATTGTATGCTCTAGTACCATAGAGCAATTCAGTGGTTGTATGCTCTAGTACCATAGAGCAGTTCAGTGATTGTATGCTCTAGTACCATAGAGCAGTTCAGTGATTGTATGCTCTAGTACCATAGAGCAGTTCAGTGATTGTATGCTCTAGTACCATTGTAGAGCAGTTCAGTGATTGTATGCTCTAGTACCATAGAGCAGTTCAGTGATTGTATGCTCTAGTACCATAGAGCAGTTCAGTGATTGTATGCTCTAGTACCATAGAGCAGTTCAGTGATTGTATGCTCTAGTACCATAGAGCAGTTCAGTGATTGTATGCTCTAGTACCATAGAGCAGTTCAGTGATTGTATGCTCCAGTACCATAGAGCAGTTCAGTGATTGTATGCTCTAATACCATAGAGCAGATCAGTGGTTGTATGCTCTAGTACCATAGAGCAGTTCAGTGATTGTATGTGTACCATGCTCTAGTACCATAGAGCAGTTCAGTGATTGTATGCTCTAGTACCATAGAGCAGTTCAGTCATTGTATGCTCTAGTACCATAGAGCAGTTCAGTGATTGTATGCTCTAGTACCATAGAGCAGTTCAGTGATTGTATGCTCTAGTACCATAGAGCAGTTCAGTGATTGTATGCTCTAGTACCATAGAGCAGTTCAGTGATTGTATGCTCTAGTACCATAGAGCAGTTCAGTGATTGTATGCTCTAGTACCATAGAGTACCAGTTCAGTGATTGTATGCTCTAGTACCATAGAGCAGTTGATTGTATGCTCTAGTACCATACCATGATTGCTGCTCTAGTACCATAGAGCAGTTTAGTGATTGTATGCTCTAGTACCATAGAGCAGTTCAGTGATTGTATGCTCTAGTACCATAGAGCAGTTCAGTGATTGTATGCTCTAGTACCATAGAGCAGTTTAGTGATTGTATGCTCTAGTACCATAGAGCAGTTCAGTGATTGTATGCTCTAATACCAGTAGAGCAGTTCAGTATTGTATGCTCTAGTACCATAGAGCAGTTCAGTGATTGTATGCTCTAGTACCATAGAGCAGTTCAGTGATTGTATGCTCTAGTACCATAGAGCAGTTCAGTGCAGTTGTATGCTCTAGTACCATAGAGCAGTTCAGTGATTGTATGCTCTAGTACCATAGAGCAGTTCAGTGATTGTATGCTTCTAGTACCATAGAGCAGTTCAGTGATTGTATGCTCTAGTACCATAGAGCAGTTCAGTGATTGTATGCTCTAGTACCATAGAGCAGTTCAGTGATTGTATGCTCTAGTACCATAGAGCAGTTCAGTGATTGTATGCTCTAGTACCATAGAGCAGTTCAGTGATTGTATGCTCTAGTACCATAGAGCAGTTCAGTGATTGTATGCTCTAGTACCATAGAGCAGTTCAGTGATTGTTGCTCTAGTACCATAGAGCAGTTCAGTGATTGTATGCTCTAGTACCATAGAGCAGTTCAGTGATTGTATGCTTAGTACCAGTTCAGTCATTGTATGCTCTAGTACCATAGAGCAGTTCAGTGATTGTATGCTCTAGTACCATAGAGCAGTTCAGTGATTGTATGCTCTAGTACCATAGAGCAGTTCAGTGATTGTATGCTCTAGTACCATAGAGCAGTTCAGTGATTGTATGCTCTAGTACCATAGAGCAGTTCAGTGATTGTATGCTCTAGTACCATAGAGCAGTTCAGTGATTGTATGCTCTAGTACCGTAGAGCAGTTCAGTGATTGTATGCTCTAGTACCGTAGAGCAGTTCGGTAATTGTATGCTCTAGTAACATAGAGCAGTTCAGTGATTCAATAATCACGTAAGTTCATCCACCCTCTTTCTCTTTTCTCTTGCTACAATGCCATTTTTGGATCTACTTCAACGTACACCTACAGCTACAGATAGTAACTTGTCCCATAAATCCACCACCCCAAAAATAAAATTCTCCTTTGTGATATTTAACTTTGGTCTTCTCTTGAAGATATTATGACTGTGCTCACGAGTGAGCTTTGTATTAGAGGTAGAAAATTAGATGCTTGCTCATCATACCTGCCAGATAGTATCTTATAAGTTTCAATCATCTCAGGGTTTCCAGAATTATAACTCAAACATTTTTTAAATGTAATGCAAATAGCCTAATTAAAGATTATAAATACAAATTATAAGTAATTCTTTTTCCTAGCCAATTTTGTCTCTGAGTAGGAACTCAATGAACATATTCCAATGATGTACATTAAGATGTATGGTTCACTGGTCATGGGATGAGAAACGGGATTCATGTTCATATTATAAAAATACAGTAATTGGACTTGAACTCTCATAGTGTCCAAAATGTTCAAATTAAATACAAAATAAATTTCAAATATCCTTTTAAATATTATCTAAATTGTCTGTCTTCCCTCAATTTTTAGTTGGGAGAAGGAAGGGGAGAGGGACGAGTGGGGGAGGGGGGGGGGAGAGGTGGGGGTAGAGAAGGATTGAAGGTAATTCATTACACCTCATTAGTGTAATACAGGTGTAAAGGTTGCTGGGCTGGTTTGTACCCAAGGTGAAACTCATTTTCTAGAAATTGTACAGATCTGAATAAATATGACACATATATGTTCAGTTTTTACTGTATATATTTCAAATAACTTCTGAGTAAATCATTTTTAGCAAAGATATATAGAAATTAACAGTGCAATATCAGAAATAATTATTGCAACTTACATCACCTTGAAATTTCATTCATTTTTTTTTTTAACTCTCTGACATTAAATCTATATTTGAGCCATGAAGACGATCAGGCCGGTGCTTATCCTCGGTTTTCTTGACAAAAGCAGATGACACTCCCTGGATGGAATGCCAGTCCATCACAGGTTAACTCCCCAACAGTGCTGGTACTCATTTTACAGCCGAGTGGAATGCTTTTGCATGACGAAAAAAATATTGATGGTAAACTGTGCTGTGTAATAGTATATGATATGAAACAATTCATTCTTTGCAATATTCCTATTGATTATTAATTACACTTTTAACATCCTTTCTTTCAATTGATTAAGAAGCAGCAACTTGTCCCTTTTTACTGCCATTAGCAACTTTTAAACAGTTTGCCAAACTACGGGGACTGTGAAGCAGTAACTTATCCCTTTTCACTGTCATTAACGACTTTTGAACAGTTTGCCAAAGTAGTACTACGAAGCAGAAAACGTATCCCTTTTCACTGTCATTAACGACTTTTGAACAGTTTGCCGAACTAGGAGGACTACGAAGCAGTAACGTATCCCTTTTCATTGTCATTAACAACTTTTGAACAGTTTGGCAAACTAGGAGGACTATGAAGCAGCAAACGTATCCCTTTTCACTGTCAATAACAACTTTTGAACAGTTTGGCAAACTAGGAGGACTACGAAGCAGTAACTGATCCCTCTACTTTGTCATTAACAACTTTTGAACAGTTTGCCAAACTAGGAGGACTACGAAGCAGTAACTTATCCCTTTTCACTGTCATAAACAACTTTTAAGCAGTTTGCCAAACTAGGAGGACTACCGAGCAGTAACTTATCCCTTTTCACTGTCATTATCAACTTTTAAACAGTTTGTCAAACTAGGAGGACTACGAAGCAGTAACTTATCGCTTCTCACTGTCATTAGCAACTTTTGAACAGTTTGTCAAACTAGGAGGACTACAGAAGCAGTAACTTATCCTTTTCACTGTCATTAGCAACTTTTAATAAGTTTGTCACACTAGGAGGACTACGAAGCAGTAACTTATCGCTTCTCACTGTCATTAGCAACTTTTAAACAGTTTGTCAAACTAGGAGGACTACGAAGCAGTAACTTATCGCTTCTCACTGTCATTAGCAACTTTTGAACAGTTTGTCAAACTAGGAGGACTACGAAGCAGTAACTTATCCCTTTTCACTGTCATTAGCAACTTTTAATAAGTTTGTCAAACTAGGAGGACTACGAAGCAGTAACTTATCCTTCTCACTGTCATTAAACAACTTTTAAACAGTTTGTCAAACTAAGAGGACTACGAAGCAGTAACTTATCCTTCTCACTGTCATTAGCAACTTTTGAACAGTTTGTCAAACTAGGAGGACTACGAAGCAGTAACTTATCCTTTTCACTGTCATTAGCAACTTTTAATAAGTTTGTCAAACTAGGAGGACTACCGAAGCAGTAACTTATCGCTTCTCACTGTCATTAGCAACTTTTGAACAGTTTGTCAAACTAGGAGGACTACAAAGCAGTAACTTATCCCTTTTCACTGTCATTAGCAACTTTTAATAAGTTTGTCAAACTAGGAGGACTACGAAGCAGTAACTTATCGCTTCTCACTGTCATTAGCAACTTTTGAACAGTTTGTCAAACTAGGAGGACTACGAAGCAGTAACTTATCCCTTTTCACTGTCATTAGCAACTTTTAATAAGTTTGTCAAACTAGGAGGACTACGAAGCAGTAACTTATCGCTTCTCACTGTCATTAGCAACTTTTAAACAGTTTGTCAAACTAGGAGGACTACGAAGCAGTAACTTATCCCTTTTCACTGTCATTATCAACTTTTAAACAGTTTGTCAAACTAGGAGGACTACGAAGCAGTAACTTATCGCTTCTCACTGTCATTAGCAACTTTTGAACAGTTTGTCAAACTAGGAGGACTACGAAGCAGTAACTTATCCCTTTTCACTGTCATTATCAACTTTTAAACAGTTTGTCAAACTAGGAGGACTACGAAGCAGTAACTTATCGCTTCTCACTGTCATTAGCAACTTTTGAACAGTTTGTCAAACTAGGAGGACTACGAAGCAGTAACTTATCCCTTCTCACTGTCATTAGCAACTTTTAAACAGTTTGGCAAACTAGGAGGACTATGAAGCAGTAACTTATTCTTTTTGACTGTCATTAGCAACTTTTAAACAGTTTGTCAAACTAAGAGGACTACGAAGCAGTAACTTATCCCTTCTCACTGTCATTAGTAGCTTTTGAACAGTTTGTCAAACTAGGAGGACTACTTTCCCTTCTCACTGTCATTAGCAACTTTTGAAACAGTTTGCCAAACTAGGAGGACTACCGAGCAGTAACTTATTACTTTTCACTGTCATTAGCAACTTTTGAGCAGTTTGCCAAACTAGGAGGACTATGAAGCAGTAACTTATTCTTTTTGACTGTCATTAATAACTTTTGAACAGTTTGTCAAACTAGGAGGACTACGAAGCAGTAACTTATCGCTTCTCACTATCATTAGTAACTTTTGAACAGTTTGTCACACTAGGAGGACTACGAAGCAGTAACTTATCCCTTTTCACTGTCATTAGCAACTTTTGAACAGTTTGGCAAACTAGGAGGACTACCAAGCAGTAACGTATTACTTTTCACTGTTATTTTAAAATGTTGGGCAGTTTGTTAAACTAGAAGGGCTACGAAGCAGTAACGTATCCCTTTTCACTGTCATTAGCAACTTTTGAACAGTTTGTTAAACTAGTAGGACTATGAAGCAGTAACTTATTCTTTTTGACTGTCATTAGCAACTTTTAAACAGTTTGTCAAACTAGGAGGACTACGAAGCAGTAACTTATCCCTTCTCACTGTCATTAGTAGCTTTTGAACAGTTTGCCAAACTAGGAGAACTACGAAGCAGTAACTTATCCCTTCTCACTGTCATTAGCAACTTTTAATAAGTTTGGCAAACTAGGAGGACTACACTGTAGCAACTTATCCCTTTTCAATGTCATTAACAACTTTTGAACAGTTTGCCCAACTAGGAAGACTAGGAAGCAGTAACTTATCCCTCTTTAGTGTCATTAACACTTTGAACAGTTTGCCAAAATACTACAACGAAGCAGTAACGTATCCCTTTTTACTATTATTAACGACTTTTAAATAGTTTGCCAAAGTAACAACCTTGAAAATTAAAAAAACAACATGTAAAAATGCTACAAATTAATACACTGATGACTACTAATAAGCCTTGCACAAACAAAAGTAAGAACTTTGAAAGTTCAAAAATAGCATGGAACAATGTTGCAAATTCATCCACTCATCGCCCAACTAAAGACTTGGAAGCACAAAATCCCTCTTTAGTAACAACGTTTGAACAGTTGAAAATAGTACAAAAAAATGCTACAAATCAATCCAGTGATCACTACTAATAAGCCTTGCAAACACAAAATAACAAGCTTGAAAATTGAAAAAGAGTATGGGAAAATGTTACAAATTAATATCATTTATCACTACTTATAAGCCTTGCACACACAAAAGTAACAACCTTGAAAGTTAAAAAATAGCATGGAAAAATGCTACAAATTAATCCACTCATCACTACTTAAGCCTAACAAACAAAAGTAACCACTTTAAAAGTTGAAAAATAGCATGAAAAAATGCTGCATATTAATCCACTCATCACTAACAATAAGCCTTGCACACACAAAAGTAATAACCTTGAAAGTTGAAAAAGAGTTTAGAAAAATGCTACAAATTAATACACTCATCACTATTAAGCCTTGCAGAAACAAAAGTAACAACTTTGAAAGTTAAAAATAGCATGGAACAATGTAAATGAATCCAACTACTAATCCTTGGACACATCAACTATTGAAAAATAGCATAAACAAAAATGCTACAAATCAATCCAGTATCATTACTAACCTTGAAAAAAATAAAAAAAGCATGGAAAAATGCTACAAATTAATCCACTCATCGCTACTAATCTACAAAAGTAACAATCTGCAAAGTTTAAAAAATAGCATGGCAAAATGCTGCAAATTACTCCATTCATCACTACTAAGCGTTGCACATACAAAAGTAACAACCTTGAAAGTTACAAAAGAGCATGGAAAAATACTACAAATTAATCCACTCATAACTACTAAGCCTTGGACACATAAAAGTAACAATCTTGAAAGTAAACACAAAATAGCATGGAAAAATGCTACAAATTTATCCACTCATCACTACTATGTTTGTCTGTTTTTTTGATGAGAGTTTAACGGCACCACAAGAGCAAGGGTCAAATTGTGCCTGAGAGGGTAGATCATTCCAGAGGTAGGAAGGAGAGTTAACAAGGGGATATTGAGAGAAACACGATACTAAAAACCAGGATGCTGGAATCGAGAGAGGAGGTGTATGGGTGAAGAAAAAAAATGTACAGAAAGAGAGGGGCAGGGGAAGGAGGACTAAATATGGTTGTAGAGGGAAGTATGATGAAGAAAGGTGATAATTCTATACGGAGCTTTTTCTGGAAGAGCTCGGCTACTGAGTTTTGGGCAGCGAGGGAAGCTCTGGGAAGGTTGTACAGGGGGCAAGCAAGGATAATGTGATGGACTGTGAGGGTGCAATGGCAATTGTTGCAGAGGGGAGGGGGAGCCAGTAAGGAGGTGAGAGTGAGTGAGGTTGGTGTGACCTATTCTAAGGCGGGTAATGTGGACGTTGTCGACACGGAATAGGTTGTGAGTGGTGGGTTTGATCAGAATGGTGGGCCGCATGACGTGAAGTTTGTTATCAATTTGGGAGTCTCACGAGGTTTGCCAGCGGCCACGAACAAAGGAAGTGATAAGCGCTTTGATGTCAGAAAGGGTTTAGGGGAAATGGGTAGGGGAAAAGGTGAGGGCAAGCTTAGCAGCTGCATCAGCCCTGTCATTGCCACGGATACAGATGCCATCATGGCTGGGTACCCAGAAGAGGATAATATGTTTCCTACGGAGGAAAGTGGGGAGGGGGCGAAAGGAGTTAAGGGAAAATGAGGTGAGATGTGGGGTTATCCCATTTAATATTGAGTAATGAAGTTACAAGGACAGCCTTGGAGTCGGAGAAGATGGCAAAGTGGCTGAACGGAGAGTATTCAATAAAGTTGAGGGTGAGGAGGATGGCCTTGGCTTTGGCCTAAAAGATGGATGAGTAGTCAAGAAGCTTGCTACTGAGGGTGATGTCTTGGACGACGGCAGCAGCAGCTGTCTTTTCACCTTCCTTGGAGCCAACAGTATAGATGGAGGTATAGTTTGAGAGTTGGTCATTGATTTGGTTGTGGAGGTTGATGAAGAGGTTAGGTGGGTTTGTGTTTTGTGATGAGTGGAGAGGTCCAGGTGGATAATAGGGAAGGGGGTAGCCCAGGGAGGAAAAGTGGTCCAGGAGAAAGTGCTGAGAGTCTTGGGATTGATGCCGAGATAGAGAAGGTCTGATTTAATTTGTAAGCTGAAGGAGGGGATAGGGTTTTAGTCCTACCAAAGAAGGTGGAGAAATTGGAGTACTTGATGACGTTGTAAACAGTATTCTTGGTGTTGGTGAGGGCTCTAAAAGCATAGGAGAGGCTAAGCTTTCTACACCTTAGCAGGAAGAGTGGTTCGTTGGCTTCAACATGAACGCTGGTGATTGGGAAGGTCTTGTAGGTACCCAGACAAAGCTTGAGGGCTTCATTTTGGATGGTGTTGATGTGATTGAGGTAAGAATTGTGAGCGACACAGTAGACAATATTGCCGTAGTCAAGCTTGGCACAAATGGTGAGCCTGAAGATTTTGAGGAGAACATGCCGGTTCGCACCCCAAGTGGTATTGGAGAGGAGGCGGAGAATGTTGAGTGAGCTGTTGCTATTCTGTTTCAGGTCGGTGATGTATTGTTTGTAGGAGAACTTGTGGTCTAGAGTTAAACCCAGGAACTTAGTGTGGTCAACTTTAGGGATGCGATTGCCATTAAGCACGAGGTTCGGGTTGGGGTTGGAGGTTGTTGAAATGACAGAAGTGCATGCAGACTGTCTTGTCTTTGGAGAATTTAAAACTGTTGTTGTTGCACCAGGCTTGCAGCCGAATGAGGTTGAGGTGAAGCCTATTTTTGACAAGAAGAAAGCTTGGGGAGGAGTAGAAGATGGTGAAGTCGTCCACGTAGAGGGCATGTTTGATGTTGGGGCCAAGGTTGTCCGCTATGTCGTTAATACTCACTTTGAAGAGGGTGGGAGAGAGGATGCTGCCTTGGGGGACACACTCTTATTGGGGATGGGGTTGGAGAAGGTGTTGCCAATACAAACTTGGAACTGCCTGGGTGAGAGGAAGTTTTGAATAAATGTAGGGAGGTGGCCTCTGAGGCCGATGGTGTAAAGTTTGCGGATAATGCCGTATTTCCAAGTGGTGTCAAAAGCTTTCTCGAGGTAGAAAAAGGTGGCAATAATGTGTTCTTTTTTTGCAAAAGATTCCTGGATAGCGGTGTCGAGTGTAATTAACTGGTCTAGGGTATTGCGACGTTTCCGGAAGCCGCTTTGGTGAAAGGAGAGGATTATATTGGTCTCAATGAAACAGTTTAGTCTCTGCTCAATGATCCTTTCCATAATTTTACAGCTACAGCAGGTGAGGGCGATGGGGCGGTAGCTGGATGATTTGGTACTGTCCTTTATCACACAGGTGAGGGAGCCTGTGGCAGGGTGAAGGTAGATCGGGGAGTTAGTGTTGAGCAGGAAGAGGCTGTGCTGTCGGAAAGTGTTTTCGACGAGCTTGCCTCTGGGGTGATGGTATTGGAGCCCCACAGGGGTTGAGGCGTTGAATTCACCAAGAGGGTTGAAGGGGGTGGGAAGCTGAGAGATGAGGTTGTTAAGGCTGATTGGTTGAACAACACATTATACAGCGCTTTCTACATTACCTTATACAGCGCTATCCTACAATACATTATGCAGCGCTTTTGTACAATACATTATACAGCGCTTTTCTACAATACATTATACAGCGCTTTCCTACAATACATTATACTGTGCTTTTCTACAATACATTATACAGCGCTTTCCTACAATACATTATACTGTGCTTTTCTACAATACATTATGCAGCGCTTTCCTACAATACATTATACAGTGCTTTTCTACAATACATTATACAGCGCTTACCTACAATACAGTATACAGCGCTACCCTACAATACATTATACAACACTTTTCTACAATACATTATACAGTGCTTTTCTACAATACATTACACAGTGCTTTCCTACAATGGTACTCAAAGCGCTTATACCTTTTGAACAATCATCTAATAAGCTAAAACATTGGTAGTAAATACTTCATCACCATAGCACGGTTTGATGCAAATTATTTACAAAGCTTGTGCCTTGATGAATTAATTGTTTTCTGACTGTAAGCCATGCAGGGATACATACAAATGATAAAACAAGATTATAATAACATTAAAATGTGTGTTCAACGGAATTTCCATTCTTTAAAATGACCTCGGGATGCCTCACCTTTATTAACCATTGTGTTGACCCTCGTGTCATTGGTTGTATCATCGACCTTCTGATTTGCCGTTCCTGAAAATAAAGGCACACAAATAAGCCAATGTGGATCGAGTTTAAGATAAAATCATCTTCAGAAAAGCTCATTTAGAGGAACAGATATTATGATACAAGAGAGAATTATGTTAACTCGAAATAGTGAGGAATTCTTAACCTGGGAATAGTTAAAAATTGTAAACTTGGGAATAGTTAGAAATTGCAAAATTGGGAATACTTAGAAATCGTAAACATGGGAAATTTAGATATTGCAAACTCGGGAATAGTTAGAAATTGTCAAGTGGGAAATAGTTAGAAATTATCAACTTTGGAATGGTTAGAAATTGTCAATGTGGATTAGTTAGATATTGCAAACTCTGAAATAATTAGAAATTGTCAACTGGGGAATAGTAAGAAATTGTAAATTTGGAAAAAGTTAAAAATTGACAACTTGATAATAGTTTGAAATTATTAACTCTAAAATAATTAGAAATTATAAAACTGGGAATAGTTAGAAATTGTAAACTTGATTATACTTAAAAATTGTACACTCTGGGATTATTAGAAACTGTAAACCTGGGAATAGTTAACAATTGTAAACTTGGGAACATTAGAAATTGAAAACCATGGAATAGCTAGAAATTGTAAGCTTGGGAATAATTAAAAATTGTAAACTCAGGTATAGTTACAAATTGTTAACTTGATAATAGTTAGAAATTGTAAACTCGGGAATAGCTAGAAATTGTAAACCTGGGAATAGTAAGAAATTAGAAACCTGGGATTAGAAATTCTACATTCGATAATAGTTAGAAAATGTAAACTTGGGAATAGTCAGAAATTGTAAACCTGGGAATTCTTGAGAAATTGTAAACCTGGAAATAGGTAGAAATTCTAAACATGATGATAGATAAAATTGTCAACTCGGGAATAGTTAGAAATTGTAAACTTGGGAATAGTTAGAATTTGTAAACTCAGAAATAATAAACTTGGGAAGAGTTAGAAATCGTAAACTTGGGAATAGTTAGAAATTGTAAACTACTGTAAACTAAAACATGAATATACTTGAGTCTTGGGCTTATAAGCTCAATGCACTGTACTCTGACCATGAGTGTGCTTGAGTCTTGGGCTTATAAGCTCAATGCACTGTACTCTGACCATGAGTATGCTTAAGTCTTGGGCTTATAAGCTCAAGGCACTGTACTCTGATAATGAGTATGCTTGAGTATTGGGCTTATAAGCTCAATGCACTGTACTCTGACCATGAGTATGCTTGAGTCTTGGGCTTATAAGCTCAATGCACTGTACTCTGATCATGAGTATGCCTGAGTCTTGGGCTTATAAGCGCAATGCACTACAAAATCATATATAAATATATAATCCAGCATTTGATAAATATAGGTCAAGCATTGATTACTTGCACAATGCTTCACCATGCTTTGGCAATACAGTTTGCACAATGCTTCACCATGTGTTGGCAATACAATATTTTGGGACCAGGTACTCACAACTAAAACATGTCAATTGTACTTTCCAAAAAAAATTCTCTTTCCTATAAGCAAGATTTTTTTTTGAACAGTCTTTTTCCACATAAACTAATGAATGAGCACACTCTCGAGGATCATGCTAGTAGGAAATACAGCTAAAGATTGCACTTGGAAAATGATTCTAAAAAACAAAATATTTTAGAGCATCACAAAGGAACATGTACAGTAGCTGTTAAAGTTACCCCATACTACAGCCACGAAGGCCTATCAGGCTGGTGCTTATTCCTGGTTTCTTTGGCGTAAGTGGATGTGTACCGAAAAGTTTCTCTTAAGCCTACCTGTACCCAACACCTGAGTTAAACTTGAAAATGCAGGTATGGCAATTAAAACAACCCGACTTTCTGTTCAGTGTATTGTGTTTCCATTCCAAACAATGATCGTATATTTTCCATTCCCATGCACACCACAGTCAAATAGCCAAAGGTTATTTGTGTGTATAAGATTACAGAAACCAGTGCTGAGTAATCAGTGCACTTTTGTGAATGAAACCACTCAACCATGTTAAGTGTCTTAGTGGGAGAAATTTGTTTGCAAATTGGTGATACAAAAGTTGTATTTCATATGCCTAAGGTGATGTGTGCATTAATTGTGAATGATTGATGGATCATTTCCCCTAAGGACAGATATTGCTTCATGAGAGCACATGACTGCCTTGGACAGGACGCCAGTCCATCGCATGTCAACTCTCCAGTAGTGATGCTGGTACTTAAATGCAAAACAACCGGAAATGAATGTTTTTCATTTGAGTAATGTTCAGTTTTGATATGAAAAATGCCAACACGTGGAGGCAAACCAAGAGCGTATTTTGCTGTATGCTTTATGTTTGTTTTCTATTCCTTGACCAGTGATTGGATGATTTCTTTCACAGTGCGCAGATTATTTCAATTCAATGTATTCCGAAGGATTCTTAGCTGCAATGACGTATTCCTTATATCAACTTACCTCTAAATCATTTTTTCATATGCACAGCTGTGCAATAATTTGTGCCACATTATCAGTAAATGGTGTGGCTAGGCAATTATCATTTTTTGCAAATATCCCTTAAATTTAAACTAGTGCAAGCAGTGATAGATATAAATGGAATGATGATCAAAATAGTAAGCCCTGTTAACAACTGATGTAATAAAACCAGGAATAGAATCATTCTAATATACGATGCATGCAAATGTTATCAGGATAAATGATTACATTAAAGCAAACACTGACTTACCTGACAACAAAGACAAAGACTACAATCACAATGAGTGCAAATAATGTCACAACAAAACTTTAAGTAAAGTTGAAGCTGTTAATGAAAAAAAACTTGAAAGTGAAAACTAAGTAAGATTAGAACACAAATATCAAAAGGAATACTTTAGAGACAAAAACGATAAATAAAATTTGTAGTTAAAATTATAGTCCTAGAAAATTAAAGAAATAATATGATACTGTTAATGCCAACTGGTGATCCTCAAAAAATTACACATTGCATTTTTAGTGTTTTTAGTCCAATAAGGAGTTTGAATGATGTGTGAAAATGAAAGTGTGATTTGTTAACATTTAAAAAAATAAAATAACATCATAAAATTTTATTAAATTTTTGAGTTATTTAAATTTGAAGTTGTAACATGGATGCTGTCATTTTGTCTTAAATTTGTGGTGAAATCATGCCAATGATGACATAATATGCCCTATGTGCTACCACACATAATGTATTTCTTTACAAATTTTCTTGTGTTTATCCAAACTCTAATGACAAGAAGTTCTAAGAGCTTGAATCTTTAGTATTATTTACAAATAAATTTTCATAGACCATGCAGAAGAAAAATGATTTCTTAGAGGTTAGAAAATTTGAAATAAATGAGTGTATACATCATATTTTAGAGGAGGTATGAACAAAATGGCCCCTCCCATGCAAGTTTATATTGATAGAAAAATGTGTTAATGAATAAAGAAATAAATGCTAAATTGCTTTGTACGATGTGAAAGGATTTCAGATGACTTATACCGTATTTGATGTAATAAGCGCCCAGGGCACCTACGAAAAAAGAATTGCACCACTTTTTAGGCCTGAAGTTTGTTCTTAATCAGTGCCCGTGCTCAGGGCCAAATACAGTGTGCTATTCAAACTGCATTGTGTGAACTGGTTCTTTACTAGCCACATAATAACCACCACAGAAAAATTGTGAGTGTCAGATGCAAAATAAGCAAATAATGTAACAAAACACATTTTGAAGTCTTAATTTTGAAATCTTAATACGTCGAATATGGCAATTATTATTTCCATTATATTAAATGAAGAAAAAGCCAGACTTCATGTCTCCATTAATCATCTTGAAAAATATTTGGATGACACCATGTGCAATTTAATGTTCTTGTTCAAATATACCATGCAAAAAAAGTATAGTAAGGGAATAAAAACATGCATAACTGGAGACATCTGTAAGATATCTCTACACCTCGTTTTCTCCATTACATTTTCATTATATACAACATAATGGACATTAAAGTACCCATGAGAGACACAATTGACTACAAGAGCATTATTAGCATAAATTTCTTTAAAAGGTAGATTGCACTAAATAATTCGCATAATACTTTTCATATGTGGTATGCATTACAATGTGGAATGCATTACAATGTGGAATGCATTACAATGCGGAATGCATTACAATGTGGAATGCATTACACTGTGGAATGCATTACAATGTGGTATGCAATACAATGCGGAATGCATTACAATGAGGAATGCATTGCAATATGGAATGCATTACAATGCGGAATGCATTACAATGCGGAATGCATTACAATGTGGAATGCATTACAATGTGGAATGCATTACAATGCGGAATGCATTACAATGCGGAATGCATTACAATGTGGAATGCATTACACTGTGGAATGCATTACAATGTGGAATGCATTACAATGTGGAATGCATTACAATGTGGAATGCATTACAATGCGGAATGCATTACAATGCGGAATGCATTACAATGCGGAATGCATTACAATGCGGAATGCATTACAATGCGGAATGCATTACAAAGCGGAATGCATTACAATGCGGAATGCATTATAATGCGGAATGCATTACAATGCGGAATGCATTACAATGCGGAATGCATTACAATGCGGAATGCATTACAATGCGGAATGCATTACAATGCGGAATGCATTACAATGCGGAATGCATTACACTGTGGAATGCATTACAATGTGGAATGCATTACAATGTGGAATGCATTACAATGTGGAATGCATTACAATGCGGAATGCATTACAATGCGGAATGCATTACAATGCGGAATGCATTACAATGCGGAATGCATTACAATGCGGAATGCATTACAAAGCGGAATGCATTACAATGCGGAATGCATTATAATGCGGAATGCATTACAATGCGGAATGCATTACAATGCGGAATGCATTACAATGCGGAATGCATTACAATGCGGAATGCATTACAATGCGGAATGCATTACAATGCGGAATGCATTACAATGCGGAATGCATTACAATGCGGAATGCATTACAATGCGGAATGCATTACAATGCGGAATGCATTACAATGCGGAATGCATTACAATGCGGAATGCATTACAATGCGGAATGCATTGCAATGCGGAATGCATTGCAATGCGGAATGCATTGCAATGCGTAATGCATTACAATGCGGAATGCATTACAATGCGGAATGCATTACAATGCGGAATGCATTACAATGCGGAATGCATTACAATGCGGAATGCATTACAATGCGGAATGCATTACAATGCGGAATGCATTGCAATGCGGAATGCATTGCAATGTGGAATGCATTACAATGTGGATTGCATTGCAATATGGAATGCATTACATTGTAGAATGCATTACAATGCGGAATGCATTACATTGTAGAATGCATTACAATGCGGAATGCATTACAATGTGGAATGCATTACAATGCGGAATGCATTACAATGCGGAATGCATTGCAATGCGGAATGCATTACAATGCGGAATGCATTAAAATGTGGAATGCATTACACTGTGGAATGCATTACACTGTGGAATGCATTACAATGTGGATTGCATTAAAATGTGGAATGCATTACACTGCGGAATGCATTACAATGCGGAATGCATTACAATGAGGAATGCATTACAATGCGAAATGCATTACAATGCGGAATGCAGTACAATGCGGAATGCATTACAATGTGGAATGCATTACACTGTGGAATGCATTACAATGTGGAATGCATTACAAAGCGGAATGCATTACAATGTGGAATGCAATACAATGTGGAATGCATTACAATGTGGAATGCATTACAATGTGAAATGCATTACAATGTGGAATGCATTACACTGTGGAATGCAGTACAATGTGGAATGCATTACAATGCGGAATGCATTACAATGCGGAATGCATTACAATGTGGAATGCATTACAATGCGTAATGCATTACAATGCGGAATGCATTACACTGTGGAATGCAGTACAATGTGGAATGCATTACAATGCGGAATGCATTACAATGTGGAATGCATTACAATGTGGAATGCATTACAATGTGGAATGCATTGCAATATGGAATGCATTACAATGTGGAATGCATTACAATGCGGAATGCATTACAATGTGGAATGCATTACAATGCGGAATGCATTACAATGCGGAATGCATTACAATGCGGAATGCATTACAATGCGGAATGCATTACAATGTGGAATGCATTACAATGTGGATTGCATTGCAATATGGAATGCATTGCAATGTGGAATGCAGTACAATATGGAATGCATTACATTGTAGAATGCAGTACAATGTGGAATGCATTACAATGCGGAATGCATTACAATGTGGAATGCATTACAATGCGAAATGCAGTACAATGTGGAATGCATTACACTGTGGAATGCATTACAATGTGGAATGCACAACAATGTGGATTGCAGTACAATGCGGAATGCATTACAATGCGGAATGCAGTACAATATGGAATGCATTACATTGTAGAATGCAGTACAATGTGGAATGCATTACACTGTGGAATGCATTACAATGTGGAATGCATTACAATGTGGAATGCATTACAATGTGGAATGCATTACAATGCGGAATGCATTACAATGCGGAATGCATTACACTGTGGAATGCAGTACAATGTGGAATGCATTACAATGCGGAATGCATTACAATGTGGAATGCATTACAATGTGGAATGCATTACAATGCGGAATGCATTACAATGTGGAATGCATTACAATGCGGAATGCATTACAATGCGGAATGCATTACAATGCGGAATGCATTACAATGCGGAATGCATTACAATGTGGAATGCATTACAATGTGGAATGCATTACAATGTGGAATGCATTACAATGCGAATGCATTACAATGCGGAATGCATTACAATGCGGAATGCAGTACAATGCGGAATGCATTACAATGTGGAATGCATTACAATGTGGAATGCATTACAATGTGGAATGCATTACAATGCGGAATGCAGTACAATGCGGAATGCATTACAATGCGGAATGCATTACAATGTGGAATGCATTACAATGTGGAATGCATTACAATGCGGAATGCATTACAATGCGGAATGCATTACAATGTGGAATGCATTACAATGTGGAATGCATTACAATGCGGAATGCATTACAATGCGGAATGCATTACATTGTAGAATGCATTACAATGTGGAATGCATTACAATGCGGAATGCATTACAATGCGAAATGCATTACAATGCGGAATGCATTACAATGTGGAATGCATTACAATGCGGAATGCATTACAATGCGGAATGCATTACAATGCGGAATGCATTACAATGTGGATTGCATTGCAATATGGAATGCAGTACAATGCGGAATGCATTACAATGTGGTATGCATTACAATGCGGAATGCATTACAATGCGGAATGCATTACAATGCGGAATGCATTACATTGTAGAATGCATTACAATGCGGAATGCATTGCAATGCGGAATGCATTGCAATGTGGAATGCATTACAATGCGGAATGCATTACAATGCGGAATGCATTACAATGCGGAATGCATTACAATGTGGATTGCATTGCAATATGGAATGCAGTACAATGCGGAATGCATTACAATGTGGTATGCATTACAATGCGGAATGCATTACAATGCGGAATGCATTACAATGCGGAATGCATTACATTGTAGAATGCATTACAATGCGGAATGCATTGCAATGCGGAATGCATTGCAATGTGGAATGCATTACAATGCGGAATGCATTACAATGTGGTATGCATTACAATGCGGAATGCATTACAATGCGGAATGCATTACAATGCGGAATGCATTACATTGTAGAATGCATTACAATGCGGAATGCATTGCAATGCGGAATGCATTGCAATGTGGAATGCATTACACTGTGGAATGCATTACAATGCGGAATGCATTACAATGCGGAATGCATTACATTGTAGAATGCATTACAATGCGGAATGCATTGCAATGCGGAATGCATTGCAATGTGGAATGCATTACACTGTGGAATGCATTACAATGCGGAATGCATTACAATGTGGAATGCATTACAATGCGGAATGCATTACAATGTGGAATGCAGTACAATGTGGAATGCATTACAAAGCGGAATGCATTACAATGTGGAATGCAATACAATGTGGAATGCATTACAATGTGGAATGCATTACAATGTGAAATGCATTACAATGTGGAATGCATTACACTGTGGAATGCAGTACAATGTGGAATGCATTACAATGCGGAATGCATTACAATGCGGAATGCATTACAATGTGGAATGCATTACAATGCGTAATGCATTACAATGCGGAATGCATTACACTGTGGAATGCAGTACAATGTGGAATGCATTACAATGCGGAATGCATTACAATGTGGAATGCATTACAATGTGGAATGCATTACAATGTGGAATGCATTGCAATATGGAATGCATTACAATGTGGAATGCATTACAATGCGGAATGCATTACAATGTGGAATGCATTACAATGCGGAATGCATTACAATGCGGAATGCATTACAATGTGGGATGCATTACAATGCGGAATGCATTACAATGTGGAATGCATTACAATGTGGATTGCATTGCAATATGGAATGCATTGCAATGTGGAATGCATTACAATGCGGAATGCATTACAATGCGGAATGCATTACAATGTGGAATGCATTACAATGCGGAATGCATTACAATGCGGAATGCATTACAATGCGGAATGCATTACAATGCGGAATGCATTACAATGTGGAATGCATTACAATGTGGAATGCATTACAATGTGGAATGCATTACAATGTGGAATGCAGTACAATATGGAATGCATTACATTGTATAATGCATTACAATGCGGAATGCATTACACTGTGGAATGCATTACAATGTGGAATGCATTACAATGTGGATTGCATTACAATGTGGAATGCATTACAATGTGGAATGCATTACAATGCGGAATGCATTACAATGCGGAATGCATTACAATATGGAATGCATTACATTGTAGAATGCAGTACAATGTGGAATGCATTACAATGTGGATTGCATTACAATGCGGAATGCATTACAATGCGGAATGCATTACAATGTGGAATGCATTACAATATGGAATGCATTACATTGTAGAATGCAGTACAATGTGGAATGCATTACAATGTGGATTGCAGTACAATGCGGAATGCATTACAATGCGGAATGCAGTACAATATGGAATGCATTACATTGTAGAATGCAGTACAATGTGGAATGCATTACACTGTGGAATGCATTACAATATGGAATGCATTACAATGTGGAATGCATTACAATGTGGAATGCATTACAATGATTGCAGTACAATGCGGAATGCATTACAATGCGGAATGCAGTACAATATGGAATGCATTACATTGTAGAATGCAGTACAATGTGGAATGCATTACACTGTGGAATGCATTACAATATGGAATGCATTACAATGTGGAATGCATTACAATGTGGAATGCATTACAATGTGGATTGCAGTACAATGCGGAATGCATTACAATGCGGAATGCAGTACAATATGGAATGCATTACATTGTAGAATGCAGTACAATGTGGAATGCATTACACTGTGGAATGCATTACAATGTGGAATGCATTACAATGTGGAATGCATTACAATGTGGAATGCATTACAATGCGGAATGCATTACAATGCGGAATGCATTACACTGTGGAATGCAGTACAATGTGGAATGCATTACAATGCGGAATGCATTACAATGTGGAATGCATTACAATGTGGAATGCATTACAATGCGGAATGCATTACAATGTGGAATGCATTACAATGCGGAATGCATTACAATGCGGAATGCATTACAATGCGGAATGCATTACAATGCGGAATGCATTACAATGTGGAATGCATTACAATGTGGAATGCATTACAATGTGGAATGCATTACAATGCGGAATGCATTACAATGCGGAATGCATTACAATGCGGAATGCAGTACAATGCGGAATGCATTACAATGTGGAATGCATTACAATGTGGAATGCATTACAATGTGGAATGCATTACAATGCGGAATGCAGTACAATGCGGAATGCATTACAATGCGGAATGCATTACAATGTGGAATGCATTACAATGTGGAATGCATTACAATGTGGAATGCATTACAATGCGGAATGCATTACAATGTGGAATGCATTACAATGCGGAATGCATTACAATGTGGAATGCATTACAATGCGGAATGCATTACAATGCGGAATGCATTACAATGTGGAATGCATTACAATGTGGAATGCATTACAATGCGGAATGCATTACAATGCGGAATGCATTACATTGTAGAATGCATTACAATGTGGAATGCATTACAATGCGGAATGCATTACAATGCGAAATGCATTACAATGCGGAATGCATTACAATGTGGAATGCATTACAATGCGGAATGCATTACAATGCGGAATGCATTACAATGCGGAATGCATTACATTGTAGAATGCATTACAATGCGGAATGCATTGCAATGCGGAATGCATTGCAATGTGGAATGCATTACACTGTGGAATGCATTACAATGCGGAATGCATTACAATGTGGAATGCATTACAATGCGGAATGCATTACAATGCGGAATGCATTACAATGCGGAATGCATTACAATGCGGAATGCATTACAATGTGGTATGCATTACAATGTGGATTGCATTGCAATATGGAATGCAGTACAATGCGGAATGCATTACAATGTGGTATGCATTACAATGCGGAATGCATTACAATGCGGAATGCATTACAATGCGGAATGCATTACATTGTAGAATGCATTACAATGCGGAATGCATTGCAATGCGGAATGCATTGCAATGTGGAATGCATTACACTGTGGAATGCATTACAATGCGGAATGCATTACAATGTGGAATGCATTACAATGCGGAATGCATTACAATGTGGAATGCAGTACAATGTGGAATGCATTACAATGTGGAATGCATTACAATGCGGAATGCATTACAATGCGGAATGCATTACAATGCGGAATGCATTACATTGTAGAATGCATTACAATGTGGAATGCATTACAATGCGGATTGCATTACAATGCGGATTGCATTACAATGCGGAATGCATTACAATGCGGAATGCATTACAAAGTGGAATGCATTACAATGTGGAATGCATTACAATGCGGAATGCATTACAATGTGGAATGCATTACAATGTGGAATGCATTACAATGTGGAATGCATTACAATGTGGAATGCATTACAATGCGAAATGCATTACAATGTGGAATGCATTACAATGTGGAATGCATTACAATGTGGAATGCATTACAATGCGGAATGCATTACAATGTGGAATGCATTACACTGTGGAATGCAGTACAATGCGGAATGCATTACAATGTGGAATGCATTACAATGCGGAATGCATTACAATGCGAAATGCATTACAATGTGGAATGCATTACACTGTGGAATGCATTACAATGTGGAATGCATTACAATGTGGAATGCATTACAATGTGGAATGCATTACATTGTAGAATGCATTACAATGTTGAATGCATTACAATGTGGAATGCATTACAATGCGGAATGCATTACAATGCGGAATGCATTACAATGTGGGATGCATTACAATGTGGAATGCATTACAATGTGGAATGCATTACAATGCGGAATGCATTACAATGTGGAATGCATTACATTGTAGAATGCATTACAATGTGGAATGCATTACAATGTGGAATGCAATACAATGTGGAATTCATTACAAAGCAATATTTGGATGTAATTTTTAGGTAAATTGTGATATAGTGCATTGAATTAACATTGAAATGCAAAGCTCAATAATTTAGAAATAATACAAAAGCACATGCAAGTGAAAACACATACATGCAACACTGTGCAGATTAATGTATTTAGATGAATACAATTCACAGCACAAGCGTATTCAGTCTGAAGTTTATAGCTGTTCCAAGGACACAACAACTTCAATTAACATTGAACTAGAAGCATTTGATATACAAAGGTTCTCTTGAATAAATTTCTTTTCCTGGTAAAATATATCACTCCTTTTGATTCTTCATGCAATAATTATGTTGTACCTGACCATGGATTTTGCATACAAAAACCCCATTGTTTACAGGATTCAAACAATTTCATTTGAGCCTCAACAATTTTGTCAGGTTGCCCACTGATATTCAGCAAGTATCGTTAATCATCTCTCTAAAATCCTTTCCCCTATCAACAACAAACTAACTTTGTCTCTGTTCCACGGTTAAAGAGAAGACCAATTTAGATTTAAATTCATTGAGTTATAAGCCAATCACATAGACTGATAGAAATAAAGAGAGAATTATATGACTTCCTTTTCCCTGGGATTAATGAGATTAAATATATGTTTTTCCTTTTTCACTTTGATTTCAAATCAACATCCATTCTGTTCTGTACCACAAATGCTAAACTCAAGAAACAGCAGGTCCTATTCTTAGAGTTTCTGATATGACCCGACCCAGGGCTTAACCTAAACCTCCTCATTGAAAGGAGGATGTTGATTTAGAAAATTTAGTTGCCACGTATACATACCAACTGTAATAACTTTGATTGGATCAGATTCATCTCCAACACCAGCTGCATTTGCTGTTGCTACCTGAGTAAAAACAGTTCATCACAAACAATTATATTTTCATTAAAAAAATAGTGATAAGCATTAGTCCTATTCCTGAGCTTTTTGCAATAGATCTACAAAGATTTCATTTCATTGTTGTTAACTTCAGTTTCTCATCACAGAAATGAAGTTCCCCAAAAAGAAACATGTATTTCCACCCCAATTAAAAAAAAGGGGCTCACTGCAACACTACACTCTGTGATAACATCTACCTTTCCTCACCAATGTCAACCAATCACATATCAGATGCAATGCAAGCAATCCTGCATCTCCATACCTCTATGATATATCCTTCATTACTGCCCATCGCAGCCTTCCACCCACTAATGCTCTTAAATAATCCATACCTTTCCATTGTCTAAGCTTGTTTGAATTCCCCACAAACATTAAAGATGAAAGAGTTTTCACCCCTCTGTTGTTTGTTTGATGAAGGGTTAACGCATCACAACAGTAAGGGTCAAATTGTGTGTAAGAGATAAGATCATTCTAGAAGTAAGAAGAAAAGAGATTAGGAGGAGTCTAAGTGAAGTACGGGAGCAAATGGCTGGAAAGCTGGGATCGAGAGAGGAAGTGCAGGGGTGAAAAAAAGGCAAAAGTAGGTAGAGGTGGTGGGAGAGGAGGACTAAATATGGTTATAGAGGGAGGCATGATAAAGGAAGGGGATAATTTTATCTGAAGGGGTTTTCTGAAAGAGCTCACTTATGGAGTTGTGGGGGGGGGGGGGTGAGGGAAGCTCTGGGAAAGTTGCACAGGGGCAGACAAAGAGGATGTGGTGGACTGTGAGGGGGCAATGACAATTGTTGCAAAGGGGGTGGGGGAGCCAGTAAGGGGGTGGGAGGGAGTGAGGTGGGTGTGACCTATTCTAAAGCGGGTAAAGTGGGTGTTGTCAATACGAGAGAGATTATGGAAGGTGGGTTTGTTCGGAATGGTGGGCTGGATGACGTGGATTTTGTTGTCGATTTGGGAGTCCCATGAGGTTTGACAGTGGTCACAAACAAGGGAAGCGATAAGAATTTTAATGTATAAAAGGGTTTTAGGAAAGGGAATATGGGGGAGGTTGAAAGCAAGCTTAGTGGCTGAATCAGCTCTATCATAGCAGGGAATGCCAACATGGTTGGGTATCCAGACGAAAAGAATACTTTCCTGCAGAGGGGGGTGAAAGGAGTTTACGGAGGAGGTGGGATTGTGGGGTTATCACATCTAAGTTCAGTTCAGCTCGGAGATTGAGTAAAGAAGTAAGGACAGACATGGAGTCTGAGAAGATGGCAAAATGGCTGAGCGGAGAGTACTCAATATAGTTGAGGGTGAAGAGGATGGCCTTGGCTTCGGCCGAGAAGATGGATGAGTAGTTGGAAAGCCTGCTACTGAGGGTGATGTCTTAGATGACGGAAGCAGTTGCTGTCTCGTCGAATTCCTTGGAGCCATCAGTGTAGATGGAGGTGTACTTTAAGACTTGGTCTTTGATCTGGTCGTGGAGGTTGATGAAGAGGTTGGGGTAGGTTTGGGTTTTGTGATAAATGCAGAGGTCAGGTGCATAGAAGGAAGTGGCCCAATGAGGCTGTTTGTGAAGTTCACAAGCCCTGCGCCATAAGAAATAGGCTAGCAAGGGGAGAGTAGGTTAGTTAATGGTTTCAGAACTTTGCAAATTTGTGGTTTACCGGAGAGGGACATTTGATATCGGTGGCCAATAGTCCTCCTGTATTATAATGTTTAGTTTTCCCCTCTCAGATTATCAATTAACCCTGAACCAGGTTTGAGAAGTTTGCAAGATTTTCCAACCTTGCCAGTGTCATCCATCTCTTTACTAAGTCATCGATTCATGTAATTATGGTACCACGCATTGATCCCTTATTCTTTTACCTCTTTTAAAATGCCATCACTGATCCACACGCTTAATGATATTAGCACACTTTACGATGTATTCCCAACTCAGCATTAACTGACCAATACCATATCAACAAAATTGTACCCTTGCCTATCATTATACCACATATTCTAAGTGCTCAATTCAGACTAGGTCTGTTTACAAGCACTCAATTCAGACTAGGTCTGTTTACAAGTATTCAATTCAGACTAGGTCTGTTCACAAGCACTCAATTCAGACTAGGTCTGTCTACAAGCACTCAATTCAGACTAGGTCTGTTTACAAGCACTCAATTTAGACTAGGTCTGTCACAAACACTCAATTCAGACTAGGTCTGTTTACAAACACTCAATTCAGACTAGGTCTGTTTACAAACACTCAATTCAGACTAGGTCTGTTTACAAGCACTCAATTCAGACTAGGTCTGTTTACAAGCACTTTACAATGAAAAATTAATAGAAAAAGAGAACGATAATTCAAAATTAGAATACAAAGACACATAATTCAAGGATGTAACAATAAATGTGTTGAGTAAATAAATGTGTCTTTAGAGAACATTTGAAACTATTGAGAGTATAAGGATGTTTCAACTGATGTCATGAGGTCACATGACCTTGCTTACATCGCCATTTTATAGTAAAAACACTGTCGTCTGCTGTAAACTTACATGCATTATATAAGATAATTTTTGTAAGATAATAATGCTAAAATCTTGCTGTGCTATAGGCTGTACTAATAGACGTGTTTAAAATCCACTGGAAGTAGCTTGGAGGGTAAATTTGTCTTTAAAACAACATTTTATATTAAACAATTAATTCATCTCGCCAGTTTAGCAGGACCGAGTCTGTTTGCTTTGTGTGTGATGTGACGAAGCTGTGTGAAGATCACATGCATGAAACTGGCTTTAAGTTGAATTAAAGTCACGTGATGAAATCCCTCTATTTATATATCGGGTGGATGCAGGGATATTGTTCCACAGGTGAGGAGCATTCATTTTGATAACGATACCTCTCCAGGTATATTGTCATTATAAATCTCCCTGTTTAACCAATCATTACAAATAAAAACAAAGCTAATGTACCAAAGGTTGAAATTCAAGTCGAAAAAATAAATTTACCCCGCTAAGCATAGCGGAGATATTTACGAGAGTTATACTTACCTTCCATGCTATAAATATGCAATCTGGTCACATGACTTGATTCTAACGCACTTGTAACCGACCTCAAAAACGTAGTTACCAGCCCAGTCCTGACCTCCATATTACCTCTACTAAGCTTCATTTAATATTCCACCGATCCTGAACGAGAAGGGAGGCAAGCCGGGATGCATGGAAGGTAAGTATAACTCTCGTAAATATCTCCGCTACGCTTAGCGGGGTAAATTTACTTCTAGTTATACCTTACCTCCCATGGTATAAACTCGCACTAGTCTTATCCTGCTTAAAGGACAAAATTCCTGCTCCTATTTAGGACAAAAGACCTCCGAATAGGAACTATCAAAAATAGTAACCTACTGCTAGTTATGACAAGAGAACAGAGAGCACTCTGTTAAGAATAAATGAGGTAAAACGTCCACAGACCAAAATTCGAATATCCGCGAAAACATGCGAACATAATCCGTTAGCGAACATAATTAAATTGTAAACAACGCTCACAACGCCATGACAAAACTCACCAGGTTCGTCAGATGACCGGAACGTTTTAGGGATCAAACCGTCTGTAAATTTAAACCAGACAGAAGCTGCCAGAACCGCAGCAGAACCGTATTAGCAAAACATAAACAAAATGCAAAAGGTGCCAACAATCGGAAAAATTATGTTAGTAAAATAATGAAAAAACAATCGCCAAAACAACGGCAAAGTTTTGTTAGTAGGAATAAACGAAATGAAAAGAGCCTGAAGAATGGCCAAACAATTTCGTTAGTAAAAAGTAACGAATTAAACAAGCCTGAACAGCGGCCGAAATTCGTTAGTGAGCGATTAAGACGTTAAGAAATGTAATGTAATAACTCAGAACAGATCGAGAGAATATTCACCTCAAGAAAGGGGTGGTGCTGCTCTTGGAAGGACGGCCCTTGCAACTCCGCCTTGATAGTCTAGTATATCCTTCAGATATGCGAGACAAACGTGGCTGGTTTATTCCATACCGCAGGACGAAGAATCTCGTTGAGGGGAAGCCCACCAAAAACAGCAATTGATGTAGCTATGCCTCGTACCTGATGTGACCTAACCGAACGTTTTGTGAATAGCGCGGATTTATTGTACGTGATTGCCTGAACAATCTAACGTGAAATCGTATCACGCGAAACGGCGCGATGTGGATTTTGTAAGGACACGAATAAAACGGTGACGTCCTTCCAAAAGGATTGCGTATGTTTAATATAGCGTTTGAGACTTCGAAGGGGGCACCAGACCTTGTCCTCTGCCGTGTCAGAAAACGTAGCGAGCGACGGAAGGAAAATAAGATCCGGTAAAAACTCTAATGTCTGATTCTTAGCTACGAAGGCCGGGCCGGGCATGGGTCGAACGCCCCCAGATTCAAAGCGAATATAACCCTCTTTAAGCGAAAGCGCGTGAATGGCGCCTCTTCGTCTAGCAGAGGCCGCCGCGGAGAATAAAAATACCGTTTTGATCGTCACTTCCTTGATTGGACATTCTGGCAAAAGTTCAAACGGAGCCCGTGCTAATATCTCAGAACCACCTGCATATCCCAAAGAGGAGTAAGGTTCCGAACTAAGGGTCTTTGTGAAAACATTCCTTTAATCAATATTTCTAGAGGCTGTGCGTCGGTGACGGTCGAGCCATCTAGAAAGCCTAGTGGATAGCTGCTATGGCTGTCCTGAGCCCCTTGACTGTATGATGGATATATTCAGATTAAACTAAACGAACAAAAAATCCGCAACGTTACCAAGAGGCGCCGTATGCGGAGAAACCGATCTATCCTAACACCAGTCTTGGAACATTCCGAGTCTGGAAGTATACGTCCCCAAAGTGGAACACCTTCGGCTTCGGGCTGCCATTTAGGCATCCGCCTCTGAAAAGGTGTTGCGACACAAGGGATTCGCGGATAGAGGCCACACAGTCAAATAGAGTGCTCTTGAATTGTATTGCAGATTGCCGGAGCCCGGGATTGAGACTAACTCGTCCGTGAATGGAAGCTCGTACGGGAGACCTGCGACCAGATTTAGCAGCTGAGGAAACCGCAGTAGGCCGGGACAGTTGGGAAGCTACCAGTAGAAACATAGGAAACTGATCGTACATTACCTTGCCCAGTACTCTCAGTACCAGAGCGAACGATGGGACGGCATAGCCCACGAAGTGGGTCCACCTGATCGTGAACGCGTCGACTTTCCAGACCCTCGGGTCGGGTGTCAGAGCGCAAAAAATTGGTAGCTTGTGGTTGTCCACGGACGCGAATAGATCTATGTCCGGGATACCGAAGGTCACCCAGATCACCTCGGCCACTCCCGGGAGGCGGGCCCATTGTGCGGGGGCTCCTTGGAGGCGGGATAACAGATTTGCGATCATGTTCTTCTTGCCTGGCAGGTCGACCGCCTGGAGTGTGACCTTGTTCGTTATGTACAAAGACAGAAGGGACTTGGCTAGGATCCAAAGACTCCTGGATCTCGTGACACCCTGTCTGTTGATAAACGCCACTACCGTGGTGTTTTCGGTGCGTATGAGAACAGTCCTGTTCCGTATCTGTGGAAGCAAATGAACAGGATCCCGGCGTACTGCCTCTAGTTCCAACAGATTGATGTGCTTATTGCACCAAGTGTCCGTCCAAAATCGACTTAGAACCACGCTAAATGCGCTGCTCACTCCGTCAAGGACGCATCGGTCACCACTGACACTGAAGGTTTGACGAGTAGAAAAATCGCTCCCAGGGACAGGTGAAAGTAGACGCACCACTACCAAATGTGGGGGACCACCGCCTGTGTACGGGGGACGAGGACACTGAGGTCTCTTCTGGATGGCATGAAATCATCCAGTAAATGAAATTGTAGATCCCGCATGTAAAACCTGCACATGGGGACTTATACATCTACTAGGCTGGCTAGGTATCATAAGAATACCAGCCAGGCTCTCGTCGGCGATGCCGGTAGCGAGAAAAGGACTTCGCTTCCCGCCTTTACGGGTATAATCCGCTCCTCTGTCGGTCGTATACGACCTCGAGTAAAATCCATGACTGCTACTAAAACGGTGGGAGTCTGAGAAGGATCTAAATTGGACTTGGCGAGGTTCACCACCCAGCCTGGGTCTTATGCCTCTTATGACTACGTTGGTGTGTTCCGCGGCGGTGGTTGCATCTACTGCGACAATCAGCCAGTCGTCTAGGTACATACAAATTATGATGCCTTGCTTTCGTAGAAAAGCTGCCAGAGCTCTCGTATCCGGGTAAAATCCTGGGGGCAGTCGATAGCTGGAAGAGTAACGACCTAAAAGTGTACGTAACTCCCTCGAATTAAAAGGAAAGAAAACGCCCGTGTTCCTCGAGCATCGGCACATGAAGATATGCGTCCGCGAGGCCAATTGAGGTAGCCCACAAGCCCGCTGTCAACTTAGGGAGGATGGAGTAAAGATTCGCCATCTTGAAGTTTAACGAACGAATAAACCTGTTCAATGGTCTCAGAATGATTATTGGGCACCACTTGTTCCCCTTTTTGGGGGCCAGGAAAAACGTGGACATTACGAGGTTCCTGGGAGGATTCGAAATAGGGGTGATAGCTTTCTTCGCCAGCAGCTCCCCGATTTTTGTCCTCAACAACTCTGCGTGGTCGTTCAGACGAGGTGTGGGGGTGGGGCAAAAGACCCCCTTTGGGGCGGGGGAGTCATGAACTCTAGACGGTAACCCTGCCGAATGGATCAAAGCACCCATTTGTCTGTGGTGACTTTCTCCCATGCCTCTAAAAATTTCCCCATAGCCCCCTTCCCCCCTTCTGACTGGAACACTCGTCAACGGGATCGTCGAGGGTGGGTCAAAAACGCTGTCCCTTGCCCTTCCCCCTTATTACTCGCTCTGCATGCAGAGGGGAAGGAGCGTCGACCGGTCTATGCCACGTTCACTTTGCCGGTCTACGAAGTAGACTCCTGGCGAGAGGAAGAAGCTGTAAAGGATCCCGTTACTGCATCACGGCGACGATGGACCAGTCGCTGGTTAGACGCTCCCCGGCCCCGTACGGGGGCCGACGGGCAATGACGTGCGGGAAGAGAAGAGAAAGACTTCGTTATTGCAAACAGCTTTTGAGTCTTCCGAAGATCGTCCTGGCGGACAGCTTGGCGCGACAGAACGTTTTGAAGTGACCAGCAAGTAGGTCCGAGCCTTCTGTTGGCAAGTGCCGAGGGTTCAACTGATTGGCGTCAGAGAATCCAAGGAGAAGGAGAACATTCGCGCGCCTCTCCCGGACTACCTTTGCGGAGGCTCATGCAAGTTGGTCAACTATCGCGTCGAGCAAATTCCAGTCTGGCTAACAAAGGCGCGGTCTTCATAAGGACGTCGGCTGGTAGATGCCTACGCAAAACAGAGTCTAGACCCTCTGTCACCCATACGGTAGGGGCTTGGTACTTGAAACCCCGCCGTACGGCCCGGTCAGCAGCTGTTAGGGAATCTTCCCTCCGCTGTACTGCAGGGATAAGAAATTTCTTAGCCCTGGCCACGGCGCTGGACACCACTGCGGCCGGCTGACGGCGAGTGAGTGCTTGATAGGCCGCTGGTTGAACACGCATGGCCTTGTCAACTTTTTTGTTGTAGGCTGTTTAGTCCCAGTTCGGGGTCTTTGCCCAGTGTCGAACCCTGGTCACCAGGGAGACATCGATGGGAAATTATCTAGCCGATGGCTTTGTATCTCTCGGAGCTGAGCTGAGCAGTCTACGCTGAGACTGTGGGCCAGTCTCTACGAGACGTGCTTCTGCAATATCCAGCTTAATTTCCCGTTCTAGGAATTCAATAAGCTGACCAACCCCCTCCCCTTGTAAAATGGGGTCCACGGGGGGTGGAGGCAGGAAGAGGACATCGTCCGGTATCCGGTAGGATACTGGGGTCTTATCTAGTGCGGTTTGCATCGTTGATGCGGTACTGAAGACGGCTTTAACCGGAGCGGCGGGAAGATTCCCTCGTTCTGGCGGGTGGTCCCGTCCCGTGTCGAGGGCATCCTCCTCCAAAACCTCAGGGTCTGCTGCCAGGGGGTGAGGTGCAAGAAGTGGTAACCTCTGCTTCAGCGCCTTGGACACCAAAGTCTCAAGTGATTTCTGGAGTGTGTCCAGGAAGTTGCGATCCGCAAGGGGGTTTCCCCTGTGTCGCTTCCTTCGTCTCCGCCTGGGTTTAGGAGAGGATGAGGAAGAGAAAGAGGAGGAATAGGACTGGTGATATCGACTCTTGTCCCCCTCTGTATGCACTATCCCATTCCCTGTCTTTCCTCTGAGGTCTGCCTCGTTCAGGAGACCTCACCAGAGAAACGGAAGGGTTGGGCTCCGCCAAAGCGTTTGGCACCACTGGGGTGTGTGTTAGCGTACGCCTACTCAGCTGCGGGGGCCCGTCATCGGGTGCTTTGCTGACAGCGGGTGGCGGCCCGCCTCCCGGGCGGGAGGGGCTGCTGTTTAGGCCTGGGTTGCAGTGGCGGTGAGGGAGGGGGGAGACGAAGAGGGCCTATCTCACCATTGCTTGTCCACTCTCTCGGCCGCTTTTTGAAAGTGCCGGTCGCGGTGGAGTCTGTGCTCCGACTCCGCTGCTTGATCCCAGTCGCTGCAAAGAGTACAAGGGTTGGACTCAAAGCATAATCTGCACGCATAATAAATACGTGATATTGATGTCACCAGAGCGTAATTTGTAGAAGCGTTTACATACTATGCATGGCGGGACATCTTGGGTGTGTAACGCATCGCCTCGGGGACCTGTCTTCCGTGTCCATTATATTTGTGAAAATAATTGCGGAACTGTAATGTTCAACGCGGACAATCTTATCAATGGCGTTGACACTGCCGTAGAACTGCGTAACTAATGGCTACGGGAGCAAGAAGAAAATAGCTCTCGTGGTGCTATACTTCTTGCGATATTGTCATTTGTCACCTGACCACGTAGCTTCATAGCTATGGATGTATATCCGGCTTAATCGTACGGTGTACGTTATCCCGTTACAAAACTATGGAGCAGCACGGATCCGTTCACCGAAGCCGTATGTTGTTGTGGGCCACGGTTCCTTTTAAAACCGTCCGGCCGTCCAACGGACCCGTAAATACGGGCCGTGAAGCCGTCCAATGGACCCATACGGAGCCGTAAATACGGGCCATGGAGCCGTCCAATGGACCCGTACGGAGTCGTTACGGACCCGTGAACACAGGCCGTGGAACCGTATGGATCCGATCACCGGAGCCGTACCGACCAGAAAAGACCCGTGAAATCATTTGTGACTCACGTATAACCTCTTTGAGCGCCGCATTTACGTGGCTCTACCAGTCCCTATCGCGAAACCGTGGACCATAGCGGTGTACAAAGGGTTTACCCACTCAAAATCCGTGCCTCCCACAACTCAGTAATTTTATCGAGACGGGGGCGCTTCTTTGTAGTGGTTTATTCTAAGTGACGTCTAGGACGCCATTTAGCTTATCAATATATACTCAGGTAACTTACGTCTGATAGACCGCACCCGTGGCCCTCCCGACTCAATAATAAATCGAGTCAGAGGCCCCCAGGAGTTAATCAGAAAAAATGTAAACAGTAAACTCTCAACACAGGACTCCACAACTCAGTAATCTTATCGAGAAGGTGGACATGGCGTAAGTAGAAACTCTGAGACTAATTGATTTATATTGCCTATTGGCGTTTATTTTCTGAAAAATAAAGATATGTATATGAATGCACACATATACAAATACACCAAAACGCTCCAACGAAGGATGTACCTACGACCCTTCAATCACGTATAGAGGCAAGGCACAGCAATTTAGTACATCAACAAAAATTATCATAACATTTTTCTATGTGACAAAATGTTAGAGCCCGAGAAAAAGCATCAGACGTGGGAAACACGAACCACTGAGTAACTTTGCGTCTGTGGAGATAACAAAAAAAAAATAGATCTCCTGTAAAGAGGACGTTGGAGAGACCCCTTCAAGGTATCTCCAATGCCCTCAAATTCAAGCTTGAAAAGTAAAAACTTTGTCTTAATTTTATGCGAGAAAAACGAAAACACGAAATACACTGGTAACCTTAAATAGAATGTAGGGCTCTCTTGTAACAACTGTAGCTGCTTGGAGCTGTAAGAATTCCTGTAGTGACTTCGACCCTATACGCATGCACCAAAAACAATTGAAGAAATTTGTTTCATGCATACGAGAACCAGTACTAAAGATATCCTAATATATTAATACAATGCATTGTATAACGCTAGGCTCTCCTTGTGGAAGGGCGGGGCCGAGGGTGAAAAACACTTAAACCCAGGGGCAAGAGGTCCACTAGACAGGCACACTTGATGCTCTAGGGCCTGAAAATACCCGCCGCGAGAGTAGGACTCTCTCGATCTAGCCACCCGCTTTGTACGAATGGAGACAAAAACACTCTATCCTAAGTGTAGGTTATACGGGAAATTCCTGTGAGTTAGACCGAAGAAATCCCGGACCCATGGCTACCTAGTCTTACCTCAGAAAAATTCAAAAGACGAATCGGATAAGACAGAGCAGCGTAAAAACCTGCCTGGTAGAAGCTGCAAAGGAGAAAATTGTAACAAAGAGGTTGAATTTAAAAAAATAAAAATTGACCAGTGCCAGCGATGTTGTGAAAACAACGCGCTGAAAAAGAATGAGGGTTAGTAGAGGTTATATGAAGGTCAGGGCTGGGCTGGTAAGTACGTTTTTAAGGTCGGTTAGAAGTGCGTTAGAATCAGGTTATGTGACCAGATTGCATATTCATAGCATGGAAGGTAAGGTCTAACTAGAAGTAAATACTATAATATCACTCACCATTATGCTGTAAGCTGTATCTTGTGCTAAATTATCAAGAATGTATAAACCATCAACACCCTCATATGGAACATCTACAGTCGTGACTTCTCTTTCACTCTAAAATTATTGCTATCGTGTGTCTCTGCTCTTCTATATAGTACAGTGTATGATATGACAAAGTGGGTGATCATTCCATTGATGTACTCTGGTTCTGCAGCTTTCCAGGTTAAGGTGATGGAGCATGTGGTTTTGTTCTTTGACTGCAAACTACCTGGCTGGGGTGCTGGAGGAGCTGAAGAATCAAGCCATAAAAATACCAGAAATATATTTCTTGCTATTTTAGGAATGAAATAAAGAATATGGGCTATCAGCCCTTTCTTTCATCACAAATTGTACCAATTTAATTTTAAAATGTTTTCTTTCAGATTGTTATTATTGTAAAAGTTTGCTATACAAACTATATTTTTAATCTACCTTTATTTTAATAATTGACTTCCAAAGTATGAATAGTAAGAAGTTAAACGTATAAATTGTTGCAACAACACGCAAGGCCATCAGCCTATGTGGGTTTTAATTGCTTTTCGTTGGCAGATTCCAATAAAATATGTGTTGCTCTTATCACAGCTGTGGCTAAGCCCATGAAGTGGGATACCTATCTCCAAAACTATTGTCTTAAGCCTTTCTTGATCAAAAGAAAAAAATACTTACGTGCAAGAGGTTCAGTAGAAACTTGCAGTTCTATACTCACAGCGTCAGAGCCATTGCCAGTTCTTGAAGCGGCCTATTTCATGAAAAGAATCAAACATCATGACTCTTAATCGATTTTAATAACAGTTTTCTAAACGGGAAACATTTTTCAAATTTCTACAAGAACATAGCATTGTAAAATCATATAAATTTTGACAGTAACAACACGCCTGAGATAATATATACTAACACCCTCTTACCCCTCACTTTCCACCCTCCTTGCCAGTAATAACACGCCTGGGATAATACAAACTAACACCCTCTTACCCCTCACCTACTACCCTCCTTGCCGGTAATAACACACCTGGTATAATACATACTAACACCCTCTTACCCCTCACCAACCACCCTCCTTACCAGTAATAACACGCCTGGGATAATACATACTAACACCCTCTTACCCCTCACCTACTACCCTCCTTGCCGGTAATAAAACACCTGGGATAATGCATACTAACACCCTCTTACCCCTCGCTTACCACCCTCCATGCCAGTAATAACACACCGGCGATAATACATACTCACACCCTCTTACCCTTCACCTACCATCCTCCTTGCCAGTAATAAAACGCCTGGGATAATACAAACTAACACCCTCTTACCCCTCACCTACCATCCTCCTTGCCGGTAATAACACACCTGGAATAATACATACTAACACCCTCTTACCTGCTTACCCCTCACCTACCATCCTCCTTGCCAGTAATAACACACCTGGGATAATACATACTAACACCCACTTAACTCTCACTTACCACTCTCCTTGCCGGTAATAATACAGGGATAATGCATACTAACACCCTCTTACCCCTCACTTACCACCCTCCTTGCCAGTAATAACACGCCGGGGATAATACATACTCACACCCTCTTACCCTTCACCTACCAACCTCCTTGCCAGTAATAAAACGCCTGCGATAATACAAACTAACACCCTCTTACCCCTCACCTACCATCCTCCTTGCCAGTAATAACACGCCTGGGATGATACATACTAACACCCTCTTACCCCCCACCTTCCATCCTTCTTGCCAGTAATAACACACCTGGGATAATACATACTAACACCCACTTAACTCTCACTTACCACCCTCCTTGACAGTAATAACACACCTGGAATAATACTTACTAACACCCTCTTACCCCTCACTTACCACCCTCCTTGCCAGAAATAAAACACCTGGGATAATACTTACTAACACCCTCTTACCCCTCACTTACCACCCTCTTTACCAGTAATTACACGCCTGAGATGATACATACTAACACCCTCTTACCCTTCACCTTCCACCCTTTTCCATCTCTCCTCCAATAATCTATTTTCCACAAAGTATCACATATTACACATT
>JAIGNY010003992.1:0-2500 GCA_020152595.1 Chiridota heheva | reverse complement strand
CTGAGAGGTCAGATCATTCTAGAAGTAGGAAGGAAAGGAAACAGGCATGAGAGAAATTCAAGAGAGAAATTCAAGAACAAAAAGTCAGAAAGCTGTGATCGAAAGAGGAGGTGCATGGTTGAAACAAAAACAAGGTAGAGAGAGGGTGGAAGAGGAGAATTAAATATGGTTGTAGAGGGAAGCATGATGAAGAAAGGAGATAATTTTATCCGGAGGATTTTTTTAGAAGAATTTTGCAATTGAGTTGTGGGGAGTGAGGGAAGCTCTGGGAATGTTGTACAAGGGGCATGTAAGGAGAACGTGGTGGATTGTGAGGGTGCAGTGGCTATTGTTGCATAGGGCTTGAGGAAGCCAATAAGAAGGTGAGAGTGAGGGAGGTGGGTGTGACCAATTCTAGGACGGGCAATATGAACGCTGTCGATACGAGAGAGGTTGTTGATTGTGGGTTTGATCGGAATGGTGGGCTTGATGACATCGAGCTTGTTATCATTTTGGGAGTTCCATGAGGATTGACAGCGGTCACGAACAAGGGAAGCGATAAGCGGGTTTATAAGCTGGGCGTCACACACACACACACACATACACATACACACACACCCACATACACACACATCCACACATACGCCATCATGAACGCATAGGTTTTTGATGTTATCGCATCGGAACCAAAAATGGCATCCCATATTGGTTGTGCTTCTTGTTTTACATGTTTCATCACAATACCCAACACTCACAAAAAGCAATTATATTGTAAGCATTCATACTGATGAGTAAACTATTAGGAAAATCAGCAGATTTTCACTTGAATGAGTTGACTTTCTTAATCTAAGATATTGAGCAAGGTAATATATCTACACATAATGCTTCATATGATGAAGAATGCTAAAAAGTAACAGAGTTGTAATATAGACCCGTTTTGTATAGATTATAATGATAAAGCTTGCACCAGTATTAAGAAATTGAGGCTCTTAATACTTCCACAAATCTTATCAAATTGAAAAGGATTTTCCCCTGTTCAGAAGAACAATATTTTGTGTTAGTTTTAAGACAAGAGTAAAAACCATATAACATTTGGTAGAAGCATTGATCACAACGAAAACATTGAAATCCATATAACAATTGGTAGAAGCAATGAATCACAACAAAAATGTTGAAATCCATATAACAATTGGTAGACGCAATGGATCACAACGAAAACGTTGAAATTTATATAACATTTGGTAGAAGCAATGGATCACAACAAAAACGTTGAAATCCATATAACATTTGGTAGAAGCAATGGATCATGATGAAAAATTTGAAATTCATGAAGATTGGGGATGATGTATTAAAGTTTAACCGAAACTACTCTTGTTTCAAATGTACCTGAACTATATAAGTCGTGTTTGGTAACAGTGGTTCTACAACAAATTATCTACTCTGCTCGCTGTCCACAATGAATGTGTCAGACCCACCACTCCCATTACTAGAAAGTTTTTCTGTCCATCTGACTTCATAGATCAGCTGGTTGTTAGTGAAGCTAAATGAAGCTGGTGTCTCCACAAAGAATACTACTGAATAAAAGGTTGCACTTCGAAAGGTCAGCACTGGGGTGGAAGGATCTGAAATAAACAAAAAACATGTCATGTGGAAAGCATGGAAACATACTGAACACACCTTTCATTCAACCCCTGAGCCATTAGGCTGATAAGGCCGGTGCGTATCCCGATTTCCATAGCGCAAGCTGATGAGAGCACACACAGTAGCTTCTGTGGACAGGACGCCAGTCCAATGCATGTTACCCCCACCCTCCCCTTCCCCCGCTCCGCAAGCAGTGCTGGCATTCATTTACAGCTGAGTGAACTGAAGCAATTAGAGTAAAGTGCCTGCCCAAGGACACAATGCAGCCCTTGGTGACAGGAATTGAATCTGGTGCCTTTCACATACGAGCAAGACTTCTTTACTGAGCCACTGTACCTTTCTTCATGGTGTAGTAGGTCACAGTAAATAATATAAAAAAGTCAAAGGTATGGGAATTTGCGTAGATTGCCGGGGGAGAAGGAAGGTGGAGAAGGGGTGTTTGAGCATAGTTAAATAAGTATAAGGTTTTAGGCATATAAAACATTTTTATGCAAATATGTTTCTTATTTATTGCTCTCAAAAGCTTGGTTATGATAGCACAGCATGTTGCTACATGTAAGTGTCAGGAGGTCTTATTCGGTATTTCAACATTTCCAGAATTTGGGACGCCAGTCCACCATGTTACCTCCCCCCCCTCTCCTCCGCAAGCAGTGCTGGCATTCATTTACAGCTGAGTGAACTGAAGCATTTAGAGTAAAGTGCCTTGCCCAAGGTCAAAGGTCACGTTTAAACAAACAAAAAATCGGCCGTTTAAATGATTAGGTCGCTAAACGTAAATGCACAGCCCTAAAATCTTTGTAATTTGGAAATAGATATCATTTAAGAAGAGTTTTACCTTTATAGGTTATTTATGGCATTGTCTGCCAACACATGGAAATAC